>ML322668.1:0-99436 GCA_005239505.1 Nicotiana paniculata
CTAAACATGTTCAAAAGAATCAACTCTAAAATAACTTGCATGATGAAACTACAAAGTAATGAAGGAAATCTGTACAAATTGATGTCTTGTCGTCCGTCTCTTCTAATCATTCGAATCCTCCTCTTCCAAACTGTGTTTTAGGGGTCTATTTATATGTTTAGGACAAACCCTAAACGTGTAGGAGACTTCTATTTCAACCGGGAAACACTTAAACTCGTCAAAACTCGGAATTGACCGGACTACAGGACCCGGGCATTTGGTCTCAAACGCCCCCTTAAGGCCAGGGTAGGCCTGGCGTTTGGGCTCTAACGCCCCCCTAACTCCAGGGGCTGCCTGGCTTTAGGGGCCAAACGCCCCCTTAACGCCAGGGTGTTCCCTCTTCGCCTCTTAAGCGTATTTTCGACGTATTTGCATCCATTTAGCTTGGTTTCCATCTCCAATTCACCTACACATGAAATAAACTCCATTAAGCACATAAAACGTGTGTTTTTATCATTAACGNGTCAGTATTGTAGAGTTTATTTCAGTGTGGCCTTCTTCAATCACTAATCTCGAGAGTTGTACGACAGTCCCGAGTTATGTTCATCATCTTTAACCGATGACCCCAAGTTTGCAATGGCATCGGTCTCGTTGTTCTGTTCCCGTGGTATATGTTATAAGGTCCATTCTTTAAATCGACGTAGAGTTACCTGTAGCTTGTCCAAGTACCTTTGCATTCGATCTTCTCGAACTTCGAAAGTTCTGTTTACTTGATTTACCACAAGTAGGGAATCACATTTGTCCTCGATGACCTCTTCTCCAAACTTTTAGCCAGCTCGAGACCTGCAATCATGGCCTCATACTCGGCCTCATTGTTAGTTAATTTCTAAGTTCTGATAGATTGTCTAAATATATTACCTGTGGGTGGCTTCAAAACGAGGCCCAGCCCGCACCCTTTCATGTTGGAAGCGCCGTCTGTGAAGAGGGTCCACACCCCCGATAATGTACCCAATTTTAATTATAGTTCCTTTTGACCTCGGGTGCGTGGGCTGGCGTGAAGTCGGCCACGAAGTCTGCCAAGATTTGAGACTTGATGGTCATTCGAGGTTGATACTCGATATCGTACCCGCTGGTCTCGATGGCCCATTTGCCAATCGACCCGAGAGCGAGTTTGTGAAAAATATTGCGAAGGGGATAGGTAGTTATAACACAAATTGGATGACACTGGAAGTATGATTTTAATTTCCTAGAGGCACTTATTAAAGCAAGCGCTAATTTTTCTAAGTGTGGGTATCTGGTCTCGGCCTCACCTAAGGTCTGACTAACATAGTATAAAGGGAATTGCGTTCCTTGCTCTTCTCGAACTAGGATCCCACTTACCACTATTTCCGAGACTGCTAAGTATAAGTAGTATCGGGCTCGACAAGTATCACTTTAGTTCTTCTAAGGCTTGTTGGCATTCCGGGGTCCATGCAAAATTACTCTTCTTCTTAAGTAGTGAGAAGAATTGGTGGCTCTTATCTGAAGACCTCGAAATATTTCGTCCTAAGGCATCTATGTGCCCTGTTAACCTTTGTACGTACTTGACATTATCTATGACCGTGATGTCCTCGATACCTTTGATTTTATCGGGGTTGATATCGATTCCCCTATTTGATACCATGAAGCCGAGGAACTTGCTCGAGCCGACCCTGCAAATGTTTCAAATGGTCCTCTGCTCGTAGGAAATTAACTAACATGTCATCAATATAAACTTCCATTGACTTTCTTATTGCTCTTCGAACATTCCATTTACTAGGCGTTTTTAAGTTGCACCATCATTTTTTAGTCCGAATGGCATTACATTATAACAATAGGTGTCGTATTTAGTGATGAATGAAGTCTTTTCCTGGTCCTCCGAGTTCATCTGTATTTGATTGTACCTGGAATAGGTGTCTAGAAAATTGAGAATCTCATTGTCGGTCGTGGCATCGATCATACTATCGATATTAAGCAATGGAAAAGAATCTTTAGGGCATGCTTTATTCAAGTCTTTATAATCTACTCGTATTCTAAGTTTATTTCCCTTCTTAGGGACTACCACTACGTTTGCTAAACAATCAGGATATTTTACTTCCCGAATGGACCCTATTTTGAGAAGTTTGGTTACCTCATCCTTGATGAATGCATGCTTAACCTCGGATTTGGGCCTTCTCTTTTGTTTTACTGGACAGAACTTTGGGTCCAAGATCAGTCGATGGGTAGTGATGTCCGGTGGAATCCCTTTCATATCGAAGTGGGACCAAGCAAAGCAGTCCATGTTATCTAAAAGAAATTTATTGAGTTTTTTCCTGAGTTCGGGAGTTAACCCCGTCCCTATGTAATTTTTTCATTCGGGCAGGTACTCGATCAGTATGACTTGTTCCAGCTCCTCGACCGTCGATTTGGTGGCATCGGAATCGTCAGAAATTATGAAGGATCGACGGATCCAACAATCATCATCCTCGTCCGCTTCCTACTTTTCCGGTTGGGTCGAGGCTGGTGTCTGTGGTTGCTATTTGGCCTCCTACTTCCCCTTTGACTCTGATCCCTTTGCTGATGAGAGCACCGTACCGGTATTACTTCATCGACGTAAAACATCACTTTGGCAGCATGTTGCTCCCCGTACACCATTTTTACTCCCTCCAGTGTTGGGAACTTCAGAACATGATGAAGGGTCGAAGGTACTACCCTCATGTTGTGAATCCAGGGCCTTCTGAGTAGGGCGTTGTATCTCATATCACCCTCGATCACATGAAACTTTATTGCTTGAATGGTCTCAGTTATGTTTATTGGAAAGATAATTTCACCTTTGGGTAGTTTCACTCGCCATGTTGAAGCCGTTAAGAACCCGAGCTGTGGGTACAATATGATCCAGTAGGCCGAGCTGCTCCACGACCCTCGATGGAATAATGTTGGCCGAGCTTCCTAGATCAATCAAAATACGTTTAACTTGAATTGTATTCATAAGGACATAATTGGCAGTGCATCATTATGGGGTTGTGAGATCCCCTATGCATCCTCGTCATTGAAAGACAAGGTCCCTTCCAGCACATAGTCTCGAGTTCGCTTTTCCCCGGTGATCGACACCTTGGTGAACTTGAATATGGGTCCCTATGGAATATCGACCCCATCGACGATCATGTGAATCACGTGTTATGGTTCTTCCTATTTTCATCCCTGTCTCTGAAGTGGTTCTTTGCTCGGTCGCTCTAGAATTCTCGAAGGTGACCCTCGTTGAACAAACGGACTACGTCCTCCCTTAGCTGTCTGCAGTCCTCCATTCTATGACCATGAGTACCATGGTATTTGTATATTTGATTATGATTCCTTTGGTCCGGATCGGTCTGTATGGGTCGAGGCCATCTGGTAACATTGATCTGCTCAATGGCCGATACAATAGCTGATGCATCAATGTTGAAGTTGTATTATGATAATCGCGGTGCTTCTGTGGGCTCGACATGTTTATCGAAACCACTCTTACTCATGAGAACTTGAAAGATCTACCCTTGATCGTTCCTTCGATCACTTCGAACGGGGTTGCGTCTAGGACCACTATTCTTATGATCTCCACTGTATGGTTGATATCGATCTCTGTTCGATCGGGGTTCTCTGTCGATGTCCCTTTGAATTCTTCCGACGAGCCTGTTTGGATAAACAGAACCAGAAGGAGCTCCCAACTAATCATCCTCGACCCTGATTATTGAATGGTACCGATTATGCACATCGGCCCAGGTCACAGCTGGATACTCAATCAAATTTTGCTTTAGCTGCTGTGAGGCCACCGAACTTCGTTCGTTCAAGCCTTGACAAAAAACTTGGATGGCCCAATCAATGTGACCGGGGGTATGTCCATACATTCCATCTGGAACCGAGATACAAATTCTCTTAACATTTCATTGTCTTTTTGCTTCACTTTGTAGAGGTCCGACTTCCTAGTCTCGACCTTTGTTGCTCTGGCGTGTGCATTGACAAAGGAATCTGCGAGCATGGAAAAGGAATCAATGGAATTTTGCGGTAAGTTGTGGTCCCATATCATCGCCCCTTTCGATAAAGTGTCTCCGAACTTCTTCAATAAAACAGACTCAATCTCGTCATCCTCTGAATCGTTCCCCTTTATTGTGCATGTGTAAGAAGTGACATGCTCATTAGGGTCGGTGGTCCCATTATACTTGGGAATTTCTGGCATGCGGAATTTCTTTGGGATGGGTTTAGGAGCCCCACTTGGGGGGAAATTATTCTTCATGAACTTCTTCGAATCCAAACCTTTCGGAATCGGTGGTCCCAAAATTTCATTAATTCGGGAGTTGTATGTTTATACCTTTTTGTCATTTGCCTTGATCTTATTTTCCCCTGATTTGATTCTCTTTGTGAGCTCTTCGAGCATTTTTATAATGTTGGGGTCAGTCCCCAATTCGTTGGACCTCTCTGGTAATGGTTCGGCACTGTGAACAACTTCCAATGAGGGCTCGGGTTCGTCTCTACTCGGGGCTCGATTATGATTTTGGAGCTACACTATGGAAGCTTGTTGAGCCTGAAATATTTCAAATATTAATCGAAGGCTGATTCCGCCGTCCTCACTGCCCTGTGCATCTTGACAAGCTAGTCGAACGTCTCTATGGACCCTGTTTTCGGGGTCGACACCCAAATTCGCATTTAGGACGCCGTTGGAACTGACGTCGATGGGGTCTGCAGCTGGTACTCCCTCGATACCAGCCTGAGGTACTTCAATCCTTGGGGCGACTATATTGTCGTTTTCCCCATGGAAACCAAGGCTATTGTCAGCGTGTGTGGGTACTATTTGAGGGTTTGACATGATGATCCTAAAACCAAAAACACTTACGAGAACAAGCGTAAAGCAGTGTGTGTTATGAGAATTAGTATTAAGCAATCACTATTATTCTTAGCCCCACGGCGGATGCCAAACTGTTTACCCTTAAACCAGATAATTATTAAACTTATAAGTGGTTTTAATGACACATGATTTCACCTAATACTAATTGATAAATATGAGGATTAATGATAGAAATTGGTAGCAAAATAAAGCAAATCAGTATGAAAATTCAATTTGGCCCTCGAGCTTGACCTCCCTCAAACCAACTGAGAGTATATTTAAGAAGTATGAACTGAACTGAAGAACAACAAAGTTTTATGAGAGAAAAAAGTATTATATTGCTTTGATATGCGAAAGTTGGATGATTAAAAATGATTAGAACCCCCTTTATATAGTAGAGTAATTCTACTTATGGTATAATTCTCATTACAAAAAGAAATCACATGATTAGCTAACTAAATGTTCTTGGTTTGATCTGTTCCAAGATTTTCGCCATGATCCTCGACCGGTCACAGATATCTCAGCTTTCCGTTAATATGCGATCTTCGGTGTTCATTCGATGTCTATTCTGTTTGTCCTTGATCTTGGGTGCTCTCGATCTCGACTGGTACTTCAAATCCTGAGATCGGTACCTCATCTTTATGTCTGTGTTCGATATAATACGGGGCCGATCCTCGGTCCACCATCCTGGTCCTGGTTAATCAACAAAATTGGGTGAGCTCAATTTTAAGCGTATACAAATAGTCCCCTCATTTTTTGGAGTGTAATGACAAGAAACGAATTGAGTCTTTGTTCTTTACCCCCGATTTGTCATGTCATCACCGTGACATAAGCGACAGAGGTGACCGAAACATCCCGTCGGTATAGTAACCAAGGAATTAAATGCCTTTCAAGCAATGGTCGGCCACTCGGCGACTCTGAACCGTCACCTTCAACCTGTAAAGCTTCGATTCTTTCCTTATTCAAACCTTTACAACCATTAACTTCTCTGCTCTTGCTCTCAAAGAGATCTTGCTTCTTACTTCTCATACCCAACTTTGCTGAATTCTAATATACTTTTTTATCTATCTTCCACAAATGGCAAAGACATCTAAAACTGCGCCCCAAAAAGAGGTTCCATCTTCATCGTGTTCCGCTGGCGACGCAGCTACAGCGGAATCCCTCTTGAAGAATATATTCTGATGGGGTGTCCGACGGTTGCTGACTTTAAAACAGAAAAAACCCCTTCGGTACCGGGCTGGTGTGAAACGATGTCAAGGTATATCTGCACCATCACCAAGGGCCTCCTCGATAAGGTTATAGAGGAGTGCAACTGGGTAAAAAAGGACATGGTCATTCCTTCCCCTGAGGAATCGATCATCACATATGTAGAGGAGTACTTAAGTGTTTACAGTTACCCCTTTAGATTCATCCCCCTAGATCCCGTAATAGTGGCCTTCTGCAAAAGGCACAGATCAGTCGTTTTGAGCTTTAGCCCCATTTACATTCAGCCCCCTGAGGAATCGATCATCAGATATGTAGACCGGTCATTTTGAGCTTTAGTGATTTCAGGGCCTTGACTGACTTCTTATTGTGTATTATGACATGTGTGCTTGGTCAGATTTGGTTTCGGATGTTTTAGAATGAATTTGGATGACTAATTCTTACTTTGGAAGATTAAGTTAAAAATGTTAATCGAGGTTTGACTTTTTTGAAATGACCGCGTTATGGTGTTTTAATGGCTCTGAGTATCGTGATTTTGGACTTGGGCGTATGCCCAGAATCGAATTCCGAGGTCCGTAGGTTGCCGAAAGTTGGCAATTTAAAGGCCTAGAATTTTGATAAGTTTGACCATAGGTTGACTTCAAAGGTATCGTGTTCGGGTTTCTTTTTTGGGACTTGGAATAGGCCTGCTTTGTCATTTGGAACTTGTTCGCAAAGTTTGACATCATTCCGAGTTGATTTGATAGGAATCAGATGCATGGTTGTGTTTTTAGAAGTTTATGAGTTTCATGTTAATTTCATGTGTTTTGGAGATCCTGGTTCTTCCTTCCTATCCCATCTATCTATAAGAGTTGCTTGATTCGCCCCCATCTTTAATAGGACTGGACTAAGTTAGGGCAGATCTCCGTCCCATTTCACGGATGCATCGCATTGAGAATTGACTCGTCGGATTAACCACTTAGACGGAAAGTTCCCCAGCATATAGATCCGTAAATATATTTGTATATATAGCCACTTCAGTCGTGCTCGTCCTTTCTCGAAGCCTATTCTCGAGGCACTCTTTCTCTTATAGAGGAATTCCCCTTCACTTGCCTTTTTTTCTTACTGTAGCATAGGCCTTCGTCGGGCTTTCGTCCCTTCGCAAGGTTATCGTCAGACAATGTAGTGCAAGCGACGGGTAGCGCTTGCCATATGAAGAAGGCGACTACAATGGGAGATGAAGGCGACTCCAATGGGAGACGAAGGCGACGTGGGCTTTCCATATAGATGTAGCGCTTGGGGGTTCGATTCCTCTTTGATGTTGTTAAGCCAAGAGCGCAAAGCGCATGTGCAAAATGAGAGCTAGAGGAATGGGAAGACAAGAGAATGCCCGGGTACTCCATCTACCAAAAGAAATGATTGAAATAGAGCGAAGAATGGCCACCAGAGAAAATACAAGACGATAGAAGAGTTCGCTCCTCCGCGTAAAATCCTCGAATCAACCAAGACTACCATCTGCGGTCCATTTTCGTTCTCTTCCCTGCCCGGGAAGGGGGATCAAAGAAAGGTAGCTTGTTTCCGCCTTCATGCAGGCGAGTTGCAGCCTGCAATCCGAACTGAGGAGAAGAATAGGTTGGGATTGATCCCACCTTTGAAAGAGTGGTTTTGTTCTGTCAATACAGGCAGTAATAGCCTATTCTGTCTTGCTTTCTGATTCAATTCCGCTGCTAGGGTGAGCTAACTCCAAAAAACCCGTCCACAGTTCGGATTTCAGGCGATTCATGGTTTCAGATGTTATTTTGATGATTTGATTGCATGAGCGAGTTCGTGTTATGTTTTTCGGACGTGTTCTGGAGTGTTTGAAAGAACTTTAGTTGCTGGGTTTGATAAGGTGTTGCAGGCCTCACATTTGTGATATTAGACTGAAGTCTCCTAGGTTCGCATTTGTGATGGGGGCCTGGGTAAGCTTGCTCGCATTTGCGATCAGACATGTTGCATTTGCGAGGTGCCTATGTTTCGCATTTGCGAACATAATATCACATTTTCCACTGTAGCAGGGATGTGAGGTGTTTCGCTTTTGCGATTATTTTCTCGCATTTGTGATCCCCAAGTCGTATTTGCGACACCTGCGACTGAACATAAAAGCTGAGGGACAGGATTTTGGCCTCATTTTTCATATTTTGAAACCCTAGACTCGGTAGTAGATGATTTTGAAGAGGGATCTTTATCTACAATCATTGGGTAAGTGATTATGATCAATTTCCAACTATTTTACATATTTATATATGAGCTTTAGCATCAAAATTATAAGAATGAAGTGTAATTTTGGGAAATTTGGTCTATGTCTTGAAAAATGAGAATTTGAGTTTTGAGAGTCTGTTTGGACTCGGACTTTGAAACAAAACATATATATGGACTGCGGGGTTATGGATAGTCGAGATCTACCATTGGACCCGAGATTTGATCGGGCAAGCCGGGGATTGACTTTTGTTGACTTTTGAGGAATTGTGTAAAGATAATAGCTTTATTTATGAATTTATTTATCTTGCATTATTTGATGTTATTAAGTCGATTTTGGTTAAATTTGAGCTGAGCGGAGGTGAATTGTAGAGGGAAAGCTATTTTAGAATATTGATTGAGGGCTTTTGTGGTAAGTATCTTGCCTAACGTTTTGTGGGGGAAACTACCTCGTAGTGATTGGTTTGTTTACACTATTTGAACTACATGAAAGACATGTACATGAGGGGACGAGTGTGTACCAGCTGATATGTGGAAATTTAACTGATTTAGACTCTTAGGTTCTTATGTACATTAAAATGAAGTTGTCTTATCATGTTATATCCTCCATTTCTAAATTTACCCTTACATGTCTTATTTGAAGTTGATTGGTTCATGTTATATTCTTTATTTCCAGATATATTCTTATATGCCTTAATGGAAGTTGTTTCCTCTTTTATTTCCATGTTATTTCTTCCGGAGTTGATTATCCTTGATTGAAGTTATTGTTATCTCTTCCATTGATGACTTATCCTCATTTAAAGTCATTGTTATATTTTACCTCTTCAATTGTTGACTTATCTTTATTTGAGGTTGATGTTCTATGTTATCTCTCTTATGTTAAGTTATTCTTATTAAATCATTATTACATGTTATCTCTCATATTGTTGAGTTAGTCTTATTTGATATCAGTGTTACACACGATCTCTCTCATTGTTGAGTTATTCTTGTTTTAAACCATTATTACTTGTTATGTCTTTCATTGTGAGCTCGTTCTTCCATTCTTTGTGTTTTGTAATTTTTGTGTTGATTTACTTGCCATACTCCCATGTTATTGTTGTTGTTGTTGTTGTTGTTGGGGTTGTACTCAGTGTTGTTGAGCCGAGGGCTATGTGTGGTTGTGGTATTGGAATTTTTTTGAAGAAATATTGTGGCATACGGGTACATGTGGTGCGATTTATTATATTGTGTTGTTATGTTTTTGGCACACGTGATATTGTTGAGAGGATTGTTGGGGTGTTCGCACGTGAGTTGTCTGTGCTATTTTTATTATTGATATTTGCACATGCGGCGTGACAAGGAGGCCTGTATATGTGGGATTGCGCATGTGGCGAGACATGGTAGGATGATTATATGCACGTGTGGCAAGACAAGGTGGACATTTAATTTATTGTTGCGCAAACGGCGAAACAAAGGGGGCTATGTCAGGGGTGTTTTGTGATGGCCTATGGGCGTTGTTATTGATGATATTTGTATAGTGGTGTTCCTACCTTATGTGAGTCATGCAAATTACAATTTTGTTGTTTTGTTTCTTGTGTGCCGTTTGTTGTCTCTGATCTTACTTGATTGCCTCGAGCTGTGATAGTACCACTTGCACAAGCATACACTGTAATTTGTCACTTATGTTACTCTAGGAATATGAACCTTGATGTTTGACGATCATTTACATGTATTCTTGTATTCCTTCCTTCTATGTGAGAGTTGTATTATTGGCATGTGAGTTGTCTGTGCAGATGTGTGATATTTTCACTCTCTTGGCATGTGAATTGTCCGTGCGGTTATGAGGTATTGTCATTGCTAGCACGTGAGTTGTCCTGTTGATATGAGATATAATCACTCTCCTAGCACGTGAGTTGTCCATGCAAATATAAGGTATTATTGGTATTGGCACGTGAGTTGTCTATGCAGCACATGAGTTGTTCATATGGTTGTGAGTTGTAATGTGGGTACAAGATGCCAAGTGATTAGGGTTCATGACTTGAGACCTGTGACTCGTGGTTATGAGGTTTGGTACCTCGGGAAATTCTTTTATAAACCTTGTGTGAAAGAGGTTGTTTTATTAGGATGTTACTTATGTTCCCTTACTTGATTTCACTAGACTGTATCTGTATTTTGCTTACTTTATGGCGTATTTACCTGTGGCTCCTTGTTGTTAATTTTTGTTTCTAGTTCTTAATGCAAGTATTGTAACATTATTCTTACCATGTTTAGCTTATATTGTTCCCTGTTAGTTTTATATTCATATTGCTCTGGTATTTATGTCTAGTAAGTGTCTTGACTGTTCCTCGTCACTACTCCACCGAGGTTAGTCTTGATACTTACTGGGTACCATTGTGGTGTACTCATGCTACGCTTTCTACATATTTTTGTGTAGATCGAGGAAATTCAGAGCGTGTTGGTCATTAGTTAGCTGATCGGGTGTGTCTGTGTGGAGACTTCAAGGTATACATGTGTCGCGTTTGCAGGCCTCAGAGGCACCTTCTGAAATTTTTCTTTATACTGTTTATTCCTATTCCGGAGCCTTTTTACTTCGAGATTTTCTAGTAAACTCGATAGAGCTTATGACTAGTACTACCGGTTTTGGAATATTGTATATGTACTTGGGAAAGTTGGCTTTATATAGATAACTCTGGTTCATGTTTAATAGTTGACTGGTTAAAAATCTATAAATAATTCAGTAAGTGTTAGGCTTACCTAGTCTTAGAGACTAGATGCCGTCACGACTCCTATGGAGGGATTCTGGTTCGTGACATGTTGGTATTAGAGCTATAGGCTCATAGGTGCTATGAGTCATAAGAAAGTTTAGTAGAGTCTTGTGAATTGGTACGGAGACATCTATACTTATCTTCGAGAGGCTACAGAACTGTTAGGAAACTTTAATTCTTTCATTCCTATGGTGCAAATTTATTGATTTCGAAGCTGGTGAGAACACGAGTTGCAGTTACTAATGATGCTGCCCCTAGAGTTGGTGATTCTAGGGGTCGGGGCAGAGGCAAAGGCCGAGGAAGAGCACGTGCTACAGCTAGAGCACATGCTAGAGCAACAGTTGAGGAGCCACCAGTAGCTCCGGTTAGAGGAAAGACACCAGAGGAGCCTGTTGCTTCGTCGGGACTTTAGGAGTCTTTAGCGCAATTCTTGATCATGTTTGGTACATTGGCTCAGGAGGGATTGATTCCGGTTGCACCGGATATTTCATAGATTGGGGGAGGAGTTCAGACTCCCACCGCCAGTACTCTAGAGCAGTGGATCCACATTGGTCAAGTTCCGAGTGTCATGCCAACTCAATATGTTAATACATGTTCATCCTGAGGTCAGGCTAGGGGCATCTGAGGAGGAGTAGTTGATACTTGAGAGGTTCAAGAAGTATCATCCTCCTACTTATAGTGGCCTAGCTACCGAGGAAGAACATGGTTTTCTAGGGAAGTACCACTGTATTCTCTACACCATGAGTATTGTGGAGACGAGCGAAGTTGCTTTTACTACGTTTTAGTTATCTGGAGCAGCATATCAGTGGTGGCAGGTTTATGAGGAGGGTAGACCAGCGAATGCAGCGCCACTCACTGGACTTAGTTTTCAGAGATGTTTTTAGGGGAGTTTGTTCCCCAGATCTTTCAAGATGCATGGCGCATAGAGTTCAAGTAGCGTTAGGGCACTATGACAGTATCAGAATACGCCATCAAATTTAGTGAGTTGTCCCATCACGCACCTGATTTGATTTCTACAGATAGAGAGCGAGTTTGTAGGTTCATTGAGGGGCTCAGTTATGGTGTCCGATTCAGCATGGCTCAAGAGTGAGAGATGGATGTTCCATTTCAGATGGTGGTACAGATCGCTCGTCGATTAGAGGGCATTCGGGGATAAGAGTGTAATCACCCGTAAAATTTCTTAACTAAAAATAATGCACGAATAGTTCCCCATGTTGTTATAACTGTGAAAATTCTTAAAATATCCTTTTTTGAAGTAAAAAGCACCCCCGGACTTAAAAGATGAAATTTTCCAGAATTGCACGGATCTGCGGTCCACTATGCGATCGCAGATCAGGTATGCGGACCGCATAGAGGTCTCATACTTGGACAGTTTACTGTCCATTTTGAGGACAGCTATGCGGCCTAGAATGCGATCGCATTTCACGAATACGGGCCACATAGTTCTCGCATTCTTGCACCTTGATTTTTGTGGAGGGAGTTATGCGACGCACTATGCGATCGCATAACAAGTTGCGGACCGCATAGTTGCATACTTGGGCAGTCTACTTCTCTTTTTGGCCTACCTCAAGGCTACTTATGCGACAGGTATGCAGACCCATAACAGGAATGCGATCGCATTCCTGATCGCATACCTGCTTCGGGGCTAAAACACCCCTCCCCTTCAATTTTAAAGACTATCTGATCAAAATAGAGAGAAATGAGAGTGGGTTCTAGTGATAGAAGTCCTCATCTTACCCAAATTGGTCCTCCATATCTACTCATGCCTAATTAATCGAGTAGTTGTCATCTTCTTCACCATAAGAGGTAAGTGTTCACCCCATTTCCCCAAATTTTCAGATTATAGTTAGAATATGACCCACATAGGTTGGTTCTTGAAGATGATAGTTAAGACCTTGCATGCATGTGAATAATCTACCATAATCTAGCAAAGGGAAGTAAGATAGGACAACCTTCCACTAAAAAGGGGTCTAGTTAATCTAAAGGACCATATAGTATTTGATAAAATGCCCAAATGAGTTCAAGGTTCCTAACTCTAAGTTTGAATGTGTCATAATGTAAATTAGATTGATGGCGTTAGAAGGTCCGGTGATATGGGATAGAAATTAAAGGGAAATTCCAACTTGAGGTATGTATGGCTAACTTTAATCTTTGTAGAGTCACCTTTGTTGGTGTCCGAGCATTCGGTATGAGTTCCTTGCTTATGCATATGTGAAATGGTAGTTCTAAGGTGTTGAGGTGTAATATTTTTTTCTCTGATTGCCTTAGTTGATTTTCATGCCACCATGCTATGTGAGATTATGAAAGGTGATTCTTTGTGTTTACTTTATTATGTGCAAAACTAGTTAAATACTTGAACATATAAGGATGAAAGGATGTGCTACTGAATGAAAGAAATGATAACGAACCCAATTGTTGAATTTATCTAAGTGCTAAAGGGTGTGTAGAAATGATGGGAAGGAATTGTAGATTTATTTAATTAAGCTAAATGACTGTGGCGATACCGAATGTGACTCACTATTTGGTAAGGATTATTTTGCCTTTGATTCCTCTTGGTTATTGGTTGTTATAAATTTATACTCTTGATGATGAAAATCCTTGTGATTGAATTGTTGGTTGTTGTTGCTATCAAATGTGATGGTACGGTGGGATCGGGTTGCACGCCGCAACAGGGGAACAATTGAAATAAAAACTGTGGAAACCTCATTTGTGATTCTCTATATCTCTGTGCAATATTTGTTTGGGTTTCTTTAACTGCCTCTCATATGTGTATTGTTTGATTTTACATAGAGTAAAGTTTTTTCATACATACTAGTACTATTCCATGGTACTAACGTCCCTTTTGCCGGGGCGCTGCATATTTTATATGGATGTAGGTGGTCCTATAGCAGGTAGCTCCGACCGCCGATAGTGGTGCCTCCTCTTCATCCCTTCAGCGGTTCTGGTGAGCGCCATTCCCTCTCGGGGCCGTGTAGACTGTATCATCCTCTTTTGTATATGTTATGTCTTTGAAGGTATAGCCGGGGCCTTGTTACCGGCAAGTCTATGTAAACTCCTAGTACTCTTAGAGGCTCCATAGAAATTATGTGGGTTGTATATATGTATTTTGGGTAGTTGTCGTACTCGTTCGTAATCATGATCCCTTCTTATTGGGAGTGTTGTATATTAGAATGTGCATTTTGGGAAGAATAAATGTAGAAAATGGTAGAAGAAGAAATGAACTTAAGTTGTAAACTCATGCTTTGAATTTAATTTGCTATTTCATGTGAAATAGTGTATACTATAAACACGGGGTAGCGCGTCGGGCAAGAAATGCAATTTAGGTCCGCTGGACCGGGATCTTTCGGTTAGGCGCCGGTCTCGTCCCTCGATTTTGGGGCGTGAAAAACTTGGTATTATATCTTAAGGTTTTTAAAAGTATCATAGGATGTCTCGAGCTGTGTCTAGTAGAGCCCTTATTATCGGTGTGTTGTCGACCACATCTATAGTTAGGGGGCTTCATGGACATTTAGGAAAATGCCCTTCATTGTTATTCTGTATTGTGCGATGTGGTGGGAGGTGAGGTTGTCTATCTCTAATTCGTGCATTGTTCCAATTTTCAGTAAATGGCACCTAAGAAGAGAGCCCGACTCGGCCTAGAGGCCAATGCCACCCCAGGAGTGGTTGTAAATTCCTTATCTTATGGTGCGGGTGAGAATGATTCCCCCACCCTGAATCTGCTTGACTCTTCCATCCTAGGCCAGGCTATTCCTATTCCTGCTCCAGTGGAGGGTGCTACAGTCCCTCCCGCTGATGTTCCTGATCCTTCCTCAGTCCTAGCTTCTGGTCCTGGTATTTCTGATGGGGACCTCAGGGGAGCTATACATTGTTGACTCTGCTAGTGGCTTCCCAGGCCCAAAGATCAAGTGTTTCCCTTGTGTCCTCTAGTGAGCAAGGGGATTCTTCAGGTTCCAGGGTCAACCAGTTTCTGCGGTTAGCCCCTCCAGAGTTCACAGGCACCGACCTAGAGGCCGACCTTCAGGATTTTATAGATGAGATGTACAAGACTCTTCGGGTTATGAAGGCTACAGAGATAGAGGGGGTTGAGTTAGCTTCCTATCGTTTGAGGGGAGCGGCGTATTCGTGGTTTGAAATGTGGGAGGATTCCCTTGGGAAGGGGAGCCCTCCAGCGAGGTGGGATGAGTTTGTAGGTTCTTTCATGGATCATTTCTTTCCTGCCGAGACTATGGCAGCCCGCGCTACAGAGTTTGAGGTCCTTAAGCAGGGCACCATGAGTGTGTGGGAGTATCATATGGAGTTCATGTGATTTTCCAAGTATGTTGCTCACATTATGCCGACTATGGAGGCCAGAGTTCGCCGGTTTGTTCAGGGCCTTGGTCCCTTGGTTATCAATGAGGCTGCTACAACTGCATTGCATTCAGATATGAATTATGGGAAGATCGTGGGATTCACCCAGGCTACCGAGGCTCGGAAATTGAAGATAAGAGAATGGTAGTAGGGCCCAGTCAGCGGGCAACCCTGGGAGTTCAGTTGCAGGTGGGTGATCAGCCTTTGGGAGAGGGTCATCAGGGCCATCTCAGTCCTATGCTCAGTCCTCATCTAGTGCACCGCCATCAGGGCACAATTATCAGTAGAGAGGTCGCTTTGGACCAGGTTCAGATAGCAGGAGATTCATCAATCAGGTCATTCAGTTGGGAGGTTCCAGCAGTAGCGGAGGACCCCATGCCTTAAGTGTGGGAGGTTTCATTCTAAGCCTTGTTACTTGGATATACCGGTATGCTATAGACGCGGAGAGAGAGTCCATGTTCAGCGAGATGGCTGTGCACCCAGTCAGGGCACGGGTAGGGGCACTGCTCAGCCATCCAGTTCGCCGCTACATCTTCAGCACACCCTCCAGCCCGCGGCCCTCCAGCTCCAGCAGGGCGCGGTGCAGCTAGGGGAGAGCACGGGGTCAAGGGGGACCCAGTCGATTCTATGCTTTGAGTGGTCGCCAAAGTGCAGAGGCCTCTCCAGATGTTGTCACAGGTATTCTGACTGTTCAAACACATGATGTTTATGCCTTATTGATCCTGGGTCTTCTACTTCATAAAATACTCCATTTATTTCTTCAAGTTTTGGGATAGAACCCGAACATCTTCATGAGTCGTTCTCCGTGTCGACTACAGTTGGTGATTCTATTACAGCCGTGCGAGTCTATAGGAATTGTGTTGTCACGGTGTGTGGTCGGGATACCACGGCCGATCTTATTGAGCTAGGCATGGTAGATTTCGATGTTATCTTGGGGATGGATTGGCTCTACTCGTGCTTTGCTAAACTCGACTGTCGAACCAGAATTTTGAGGCTCGAGTTTTCTAAGGAACCAGAAGGGGAATGATGTTGTGCCAAGAGGAAGGTTTATTTCCTACCTTAAGGCCTCAAAGATGATCAGGAATGGGTGTATCTACCACTTGGTCCGGGTTGCGGACACCACTTCAGAGGTGCCTGCTCCCGAATCCGTGCCTGTTGTGAATGAGTTTCTTGAAGTGTTTTTGGATGAGCTTCTTAGGATTCCGCCAGATATAGAGATCTATTTTGGGATTGATGTATTGCCAGATATGCAGCCAATATCTATTCCACCCTACCGAATGGCGCCAGCAGAATTGAGAGAGTTAAAAGAACAATTGAAAGATCTATTAGAAAAGGGTTTCATTTGGCCAAGTGTGTCGCCTTGGGGCGCACCGGTTCTTTTTGTCAGAAAGAAAGACGCATTGCTTTGGATGTGTATTGATTATCGACAGCTCAACAAGGTCACTATAAAAAACAAATACCCATTGCCTTGGATAGATGATTTGTTCGACCAGTTGCAAGGTGCTAAGTTCTTCTCAAATATTGATTTGCGGTCCGAGTATCACTAGTTAAAGATCAGGGAGCAGGATATTCCTAAGACTGCCTTCAGGACTTGATGTGGGCACTTTGCATTTCTGGTAATGTCTTTTGGGCTAACCAACGCCCCAGCAACTTTTATGGATCTTATGAATCGGGTTTTCAAACCGTTTCTTGAGTTTTTTGTGATTGTCTTCATTGACAATATCCTTGTTTATTCGTGAAGTTAGGAAGATCATGCTTATCACCTCAGGGCAGTTTTGCAGACCCTACATCAGCACCAGTTGTATGCAAAGTTTTCAAAATGTGACTTTTGGCTAGAATCAGTCACCTTTTTGGGCCATGTTGTTTCCAAGGAAGGGATTCGGGTTGATCCTCAATAGATTGCAACAGTGAAGGATTGGCCTAGACCAACGACCCCAACAGAGATCCAAAATTTCTTGGGTTTAGCTGGATATTATCGGAGGTTCGTGGAGGGATTCTCTACTCTCGCCTCCCATTGACTAAGCTGACGCAGAAAGCAGTTAAGTTCCAGTGGTTCGATGCTTGTGAAAGGAGTTTCCAGGAATTGAAATCAAGATTGACTTCGGTGCCGGTATTGACCTTGCCAGAAGGTACAGAGGGGTTTGTGGAGTATTGTTATGCTTCGAGGGTTGCTTTGGGATGTGTGTTGATACAATGTTGTAAGTTAATAGCGTATACTTCAAGACAACTCAAGAATCACGAGAAGAATTATCCGAAGCATGATTTGGAGCTCGCAACAGTTATGTTTGCATTAAAAATCTGGCGGCATTATCTTTATGGGGTCCATGTAGATGTGTTCACATATCACAAGAGTCTTTAATATTTTTTCAAACAGAAGGAATTGAACTTAAGGCAGGGGAGATGGTTGGAATTGCTCAAGGATTATGATATGAATATTTTGTACCACCCAGGAAAGACCAATGTGGTAGCCAACGCTCTTAGTCGGAAATCCATGGGTAGCTTGGCTCATTTGGAAGCAGGTCAGAGGCCTTTGGCTCGGGAGGTTTATCAGTTGGCTAGATGAGGGTATGTCTTTCGGCCTCAGATGAAGGGAATGTCGTGGTGCGTAATGGAGCGGATTCTTCGCTTGTAGAGGAAGTGAAGGGAAAGCAATTCAGGGATCCAGCTTTGGCACAGTTAAGAGAAGCAATTCTTAATCACAAGACTACAGCATTTTACTCGGCAATGATGATGGTGTTTTGCGGTGCCAAGGGAGGCTATGTGTTCCGGATGTGGATGATCTTCGAGAGAGAGTTATGGAAGAGGCTCACAATTCTAGGGATTCCGTACACCCAGGTTCTACGAAAATGTATCACGATCTCAAGGAGATTTATTGGTGGAATGGTATGAAGAGGGGTGTGGCTGACTTTGTGGCTAGGTGTCCTAATTGTCAACAAGTGAAGGGTGAGCATCAGAGGCCCAGTGGGTTGGCGCAGCGTATGGAAATACCAACATAGAAGTGGGAGATGATCAATATGGACTTTGTGGTGGGGTTACCCCGCACTCCGCGTTCGACTCAATTTGGGTGATACTGGATCGGCTCACGAAGTCAGCGCATTTCTTGCTAGTAAAGTCCACTGATACTGCAGAACAGTATGCTCAATTGTATATCAAAGAAATAGACAGGTTACATGGAACTCCAGTATCTATATCTCGGATCGAGGGGCTCAGTTCACAGCTAAATTTTGGAGGAAATTCCAGCAAGGTTTGGGTACGCAGGTAAATCTTAGCACAACATTTCACCCACAGACTGATGGGCAAGCAGAGTGTACTATTCACACGCTTGAAGACATGTTACGAGCTTGTGTACTTGATTTTAGGGTAGCTGGGATGATCACTTGCCGCTTATAGAGTTTTCTTACAACAACAGTTTCCATGCTAGTATTCAGATGGCCCCATTTGAGGCATTGTACGGAAAAAGGTGTAGATCTCCAATTGGATGGTTCGAGGTTGGAGAGGCGGAACTGCTAGGACCGGATCTCGTGCATCAAGCTATGGAGAAGGTTAGAGTCATTTTGGAAAGGTTGAAAACTGCTCGGAGTCGTCAGAAATCCTATGTGGACATTCGTCGAAGAGATTTGGAGTTTCAAGTAAATGATTGCATATTCTTAAAGGTATCTCCCGTGAAAGGAGTGATGCGGTTTGGGAAGATAGGTAAATTGAGCCCAAGGTATGTCGGTCCATATAGGATTGCTCAAAGGATAGGGCAAGTGGCGTATAGGCTTGGATTTCCCCCTGAGATGTCATTAGTGAACCCGGTGTTTCATGTGTCCATGCTGAAGAAGGTAGTTGGAGATCCATCGGTCATCGTGCCGGTTGAGACTGTAGAAGTTAATGAAGAGTTTTCATATGAAGAAGTTCATGTTTCTATTCTTGATATGCAAGTTCGTATGTTGAGAAACAAGGAGATTGTTTCAGTTAAAGTATTATGGTGGAGTCAACAAGTCGAGGAAGCCACATGGGAAGCGGAAAGTGAAATGAAACAAAAATACCCTCACTTGTTTGAATAAGTCTGGTAGTAGTTTTGAAAGTTGTCATCTCTAAGAAATTACTTGGTGTCAAATTTTGTGCAAGAACACTCCATTCCCCTAATTACCCAACTATTGTGACTTCTCAAACTTTGTGCCATAAATGTATATGTTGTTGTGATTAGTTGGATCATGTGCAACTCATTGTAATAGATGAATTATGTGCAACTCATTGTAATAGTTGAATTATGTGCAAATTTGTGGAGTTATCTGAACTATGTGTGGCTTGTGGAAGTAGTTGAATTATATGCAACTTGTTGAAATGACCGAATTATGTGCAAGTTGATAGAGTAACTGAAAATATGTAGAATTGGTTAAAATGTGTCTCGGGGGCTCTCTGACATGTAGATAGGCCTAATTACAAAGGAAACTCTGGCAAAATTTTCATGAAATATCGGAGTTAGTAAGAATTTGGGGGTTGGCATATTTTGTGTTCTCTTAACTAAGTGATTCCCCAATCCTCATTCGAGGACGAATGATTTTAACTGGGGGAGGATGTAAAGACCCGTAAAATTTCTTAGCAAAAAACAATGCCCGAATAGGTCCCCATGTTTTTATAACAATGGAAATTCTTAAAACGACCCTTTTTGAAGTAAAAAGCACCCCGGGACTTAAAAGATGAAATTTTCCAGAATTGCATGAATTTGCGGTCCACTATGCGATCGCAGATCAGGTATGCGGACCGGATAGTGATAGCATACTTGGACAGTTTGTTGTCTATTTTGAGGACAGCTATGCGGCCTAGAATGTGATCGCATTTCACGAATGTGGGCCGCATAGTTGTCGCATTCTTGCACCTTGATTTTTGCGGAGGGAGTTATGCAACGCACTATGCGATCGCATAACAGGTATGCGGACCGTATAGTGGTCGCATACCTGGGCAGTCTGCTTCTCTTTTTGGCCCAGCTGAAGGCCACTTATGCGACAGGTATGCGGATCGCATAACAGGAATGCGATCGCATTCCTGACCGCATTCCTGCTTCGGGGCTTCTAATTTCTAATTTTAAAACCCGACCCCCAGTTTAATAAAACACTCCTCCCCTTCATTTTTAAAGACTATCTGATCAAAATAGAGAGAAGTGAGAGTGGGTTCTAGTGAGAGAAGTCCTCATCTTCCCCAAATTGGTCCTCCATCTCTACTCAGGCCTGGAGTTAATCGAATAGTCATCATCTTCTTCACCATAGGAGGTAAGTCTTCACCCCATTTCACCAAATTTTAAGATTTTAGTTAGAATAGGACACATATAGATTTGTTCTTGAAGATGAGAGTTAATACCTTGCATGCATGTGAATAATCTACCATAATCTAGCAAAGGGAAGTAAGCTAGGGCAACCTTCCACTAAAAAGGGGGCTAGTTAATCTAAAGGACCATATAGTATTTGATAAAAATGCCCAAATGAGTTCAAGGTTCCTAATTCTAAGTTTGAATGTGTCACATTGTAAATTAGATTGAAGGCGTTAGAAGGTCCGGTGATTTGGGATAGAAATTAAAAGGAAATTCCAACTCGAGGTATGTATGGCTAACTTTAATCTTTGTAGAGTCACCTTGTTAGTGTCCGAGCATTCGGTATGAGTTCCTTGCTTATGCATATGTGAAATGATAGTTCTAAGGTGTTGAGGCGTAGGATTTTTTTCTCTGATTGTCTTAGTTGATTTTCATGCCACCATGCTATGTGAGATTGTGAAAGGTGATTCTTTGTGCTTACTCTATTATGTGCAAAACTCGTTAAATGCTTGAACATATTGGGATGAAAGGATGTGCTACTGAATGAAAGAAATGATAACGAACCCAATTGTTGAATTAATCTAAGTGCTAAAGGGTGTGTAGTAAATGACGGGAAGGAATTGTAGATTGATTTAATTGAGCTAAATGACTGTGGCAATACCGAATCTGACTCACTGTTTGGTAAGGATTATTGTGCCCATGATTCCTCTTGGTTATTGGTTGTTATAAATTTATACTCTTGATGATGAAAATTCTTGTGATTGAATTGTTGGTTGTTGTTTCTATCTAATGTAATGGTACGGTGGGATCGGGTTGCGCTCTGCAACAGAAGAAATAAGGTTGAGAAGGAACACAGGTGAAATGTGATTGTACTATGGGATCGGGTTGCGCGCCGCAACAGAAGAAATCAAGTTGAGAAGTAATAAGGGTGAAATGTGATTGTACGGTGGGATCGGGTTGCGCGCCGCAATAGGGGAACAATTGAAATAAGAAACTGTGGAAACCTCATTTGTGATTCTCTGTATCTCTGTGCAATATTTGTTTGGGTTTCTTTAACTGCCTCTCATATGTGTATTGATTGATTTTACATAGAGTAAAGTTTGTTCATACATACTAGTACTATTCCATAGTACTAACGTCCCTTTTGCCGGGGGCGCTACATCTTTTATATGGATGTAGGTGGTCCTATAGCAGGTAGCTCCGACCATCGATAGTGGTACCTCCTCTTCATCCCTTCAGCAGTTCTGGTGAGCCCCATTCCCTCTCGGGGCCGTGTGTAGACTGTATCATCAACTTTTGTATATGTTATGTCTTTAAAGGTATAGCCGGGGCCTTGTTGCCGGCAAGTCTACGTAAACTCCTAGTACTCTTAGAGGCTCCGTAGACATTTTTTGGGTTGTATATATGCATTTTGGGTAGTTGTCGTACTCGTTCGTAATCACGATCCCTTCTTATCGGGAGTGTTGTATCTTAGAATGTGCGTTTTGGGAAGATTAAATGTAGAAAATGGTAGAAGAAGAAATGAACTTAAGTTGTAAACTCATGCTTTGAATTTAATTTACTATTTCATGTGAAATATTGTATACTATAAACATGGGGTAGCGTGTCGAGCAAGAAAGGCAATCCAGGTCCGCTTGACCGGGATCTTCCGGTTAGGCGCCGGTCTCGTCCCTCGATTTTGGGGCGTGACAAAGAGAGAGAGAGGACACGGAGGCTCAGAGGCCTCGTGGACCGGGAGGATCTACTGATCCCTATTTTGGAGGCAGGGTACGTCATGGTATAGGTTTTGTGGGTCAGCCAGTTCAGTTTGCATTTCAGGCTTCATGCGGTTTTTTAGATATATATGGGTCTCACGAGTCCCCGTATTGGATAGATTCCACAGCCACGTCAGCGGAGAGGTTACTTTTAGTGTAGGGATACCAGCCACATGGTGATAGATTGTCCTAGACTCCGGACAAATGTTTCATAGTGAGGTATTCAGGCTATGAGTTATGCTCCAACTGCTGCTGCACCTGCACTGCCAGCTAGGGATGGAGGTCGAGCGTGTAGAGGTTGTCCTAGAGAGGAAGGCCGGGCCCATTGTTATGCTTTTCCTGGTTAGGCGGAGGATGATGCAACAGATGATGTCACTACATGTATGATTTCGATTGATTACAGAGATGCATGGTGCTATTTCGATCCGGTCCTGTTGATTGGTAAGACTCATCCTACCTTGCCTCAGATATGGATGTGTTTTATGAATCTTGTACTATGTTTATGGGTTCACACCAGTTGGGGAATTCTATTGTGATAGCACGTGTCTATCATCCTTGTTTGATTGCTATTAAGGTCGTGAGGCTTGGGTGTACTTTCTGTTAGTTAAATGCGGAAGGATGCCTGAGTTTTGGTTTGGTTGGTCTATAGGTGTAGGATGTTGTTACATGTGGTTTTGGTTCTACAAGGTTGAGTTAGTAGAATGGGTTAGTTGCCGAGATGTTTATCTGACTCATTATTCCGAGTAGAGGATGGGGTCCTGGTGCTCTTGTAAATAGGTGTGTTTGTGTTGGGCTATGCAGCGCGGTAAGTGTTTCTCCCAAACACACACACAAGTATACGTGGTCGGCAAGTAATATAGGATTGTAAGTCCAAATATCGTACCCACAGGGACTTGTGATTAACTATCAACTTAATTAAACTAAGATAATTAATCTATTCAAGTAATTTTCTAAAGTATGAATAATTAGTAAAACTAATCTATAATAATCAACTAAGAGATTAAATGAACAAGTTGGCAAAATTAGACACGAATTCAATGAGAGACGATATTCTAGATCTATGGTTTGGCTAACAATCTCGTTGAGTCTTCCACTTAAATCGTCTAATTAATTTATCTGACTTATTGATTGACAGGGTTAATATTCCTCGTAGCCTTCTCCCGAAGTACTACTCGCCTATTCAAGCTAACCTAACACCTATATTCATATGGAATTAGGATTAACAAGAACACATTAATAATTCATGTATAGTAACCAAGCAAGGCGATTAGGTATATCCCTATCCTAACCGCAAATTCATTCCCGATGCTCGAGTTCAGGATCTTGGTCTACTCAATCTTATATGCAATCTAGATTACCCACTCCTGAGTTCAATCCTAGATTCGTAGATAGTATTCAATTGGTGATCAAGCAATCAAATAATTAAGCGCAAGATTGAATAAATAAACCAATATGATAAAATAATAAGAACAATTCAAGCTTCAAACTACGACGTTCATGCAACACCCAAAACTCTAGAAGTAATAAACTTTGAGATTAAAAGAAGAGAAGGGAAGAAAAACTAGTTAGGAGCCTCCTCCGTGTGTGATGAGT
This sequence comes from Nicotiana paniculata, assembly GCA_005239505.1. Lineage (NCBI taxonomy): Eukaryota > Viridiplantae > Streptophyta > Magnoliopsida > Solanales > Solanaceae > Nicotiana > Nicotiana paniculata. The sequence goes on from ML322668.1 coordinate 23,983, forward strand.
TCCCCCCAAGTGAATTCTCCTTCAAAATATGTTAGATGTTCTCAAAATAAAGTTTTTACATGTATTTATACACAGTAGGGATGGACCAAGATGAAATCTCCCTTTCCTAGCCAAAATAGGAAAACTTGCAAACTTACTGTTTTCCATGCGTCGCACTGTGCGTCGCCCCGTGTGTTGCATTAGTGCCTTTTCCTGTCAGACCACAAAAAACCCAGTCTCTGAACTTTAGAAATTTCTGACAAAAATTTGCACATGTGCCTCGCATTAGTGCATTTCTTTAGCAACTGCTTCTTCCTTGAATTTTGACGTCCAGAATTGATCTCGAACATGATCCCGACTTAATCACTTAGGCTTTTAATCAGACTTCAATGCTCCAAATAGCTCGAATTAGTTCCACATCATCTACATAACTCGAAATCACTCCTACAAGGCATAAAACACACAATAAGTGCAAAACACTAGCGATTAAAGCCTAAACACAAGAAAAGTACAGTAAATTAGAGCGCGATAAGCGACTAAAACACGAGATTATAACCTACCATCAGTAAGGTCATATTAAGGTAAGATTTGTTGTGGTTGTTGCATACGTCTTGCTTCTTCGTTGTGGATTGTCTGCAGTATGGTATCTGTGGGGAGTTGTGCTTGTTTGGCTAGTTTGATAGTTCTCTCATGTGTTCCTCTTTTCTTATCCAGTCGTATTCGAGTTATGCTTGTTGGATTTGGATTTCAATGTATGTTCATGGTGGCATTCAATGTGGCGTACGAGCGCAAAACACAACACAAAATTAATGTTCGTCTCCATAGGGATTGGATTTAAATAATGCTCTACTAATTCCTGATTGGAAACACTTTTGTCTTCAGGGGCCCAGACAAAACTATCCTTTCCAAGCCGAAGTGGGAAAATTTGGGCAAGAAAATATACTATTGCGGCTCACCGACTAGTGCAATTTTCTCAGAGTAATTTTTGTTTTCTCACTTTTTGGCATCAAGACATGGTCCTCGACCCCCGAACGTGATCCCGCCTTAATTTCTTGGGCTTTTACTCAGACTTCAAAGCTTCAACGTGTTCAAATTAGCTCCAAATTACCGTAATAGCTCAAAATCATTTCCTGCAAGTCATAAAACACATAATAAGCATAAATCACCATTACTTAAGTTCAACCACAAGTAAAATGCAGTGATCAGAGTGCAAACTATGACTAAAATACAAGTTTCTAGCCTACCATCAACACCCCACAATTAAACAATTGCTCCTCCTCGAGCAATCAAACTACACGCCACATAGAGACGATCTTCTTATCAGACAATTTCCCTAATGCATCATGCCAAGAATATTTAAAGCAGACTAAGCACCCTGTCATAACATCCTAGCCTCAAGACTCGACTCAAAAGCAATTTTTCAAAAACACGCTCACTTACTCTAATACAGAGGCCAAAGAAATTACCTTTACTTCGAAAATCATGTGCCCTCACACCAAAGATAGAGAGTAGTTACACACACAACAAAATTATAGAACAAATAGGAACTCAATATAGAAACAGTTAACTCACTCTCAGAAATAAAATTTATGCGCCACAGAAAACACCATAAGCTTACCCATAGTGTACTACTCTATTAGTTTGAGCTCATTCATTCAAGGATAAAGTATGAATTTATTTTTATTGTAATATAGGTTGCAGGACGGGTAGGATACATTTGGATATAGTGACTACACCCCCACACGTGTGTTGAACCAAACCCCAACCTTCACACAGATTAACATCAAGCTCCCAATATCTTTAAGCACAAACATGATGAGAACTACCACTAGCATGGAATCCATTTTTTTTCTTTTCTATGTTCTATTTTTTTTCTTTTCTAGCACACTCACTCTTTTTTTCCTTTCAATTCCTACAAGTGGCTCTCACAATTTTTTCAAATAATGCACCTTTCTCCTTTTTCAATAGTTCCACTCAAGAACCCGACCATACCTTAAGTTTAGCTTTCAAAGGCTCATAACAACTTCAAGTTCTCAAGAGAGATACAAGGTTTGAACAGATAGTCAATTCAAGCAAATGGATTAGGCTTGCAGTGTGGTTGCCAAAGAAGTAGGATTACAAGCTCGAATGAGCTAACTAGGATACGCAACAATTAGGCGGGTCACAAACATATAATTTTCTCAACAAATAAATACCTATATCATTTCCTAGACTGAACAAGACTGTTATTTTGCTTTGAAAACAAACGGGGCAAGTTCTAGACATCAACTGGACGCACAAAGTATCACAACAACCTCACACATACATTGACACATAACTCACTCAGGATCGGATCTATCCTGGGTCTCTAGTCAAAGTATTTAAGCAAAGTCAAAATCAAACAATTTAAGGAACTTATCTATGAGTCAAGAAATGAGGCTAGGCGTCACAACGAAGGCACTCACTGCTCTTACAGCACAACAACGTCAAGAAAAGTCATCTCCATTTAATACATAGCACAAGACTTCACTATTCTTAACAAAAGTAAAAATTAACTACACCCTGTTCAAACTAAACCCTTGAAAAAGAACTGCGGTACAAAGAAAAACCAAGGGGGAATTGTTACACTACCTAAAAAACAAAAAAACAATAAACGGCTAAAAAGTTTTTTTCTTTCTTCGACTTTAATCCCTCAAGAAGACAGTCGAGGACATCCATCATCGGGAAAAGTCAAAAAAAAAATTTATAATCGAAAGAAAAGAAAACAAACACACATGTACATATTTACACCCCCACCCCACATTTTAAATTGTGGGATGTCTCCATGACACACAAATAAAAAGTAAGAGGTAATGAAAACTTTGTTGATTTATCTAATCGGGGTCTAAACTGAAGCTGAAATCACCTTTGCACGCCCGACCCAGTGCACACATCCATGATGAGAGCTTCTTTTATGCCTTATTTGGGTACACCACCACACTTATCAGTATTACTCTCTCTAGTTTTCTCCTTTATGGCCCCTATTGCTCCAGTCATCTTGAAGATTACCCTTTCTTCCCACACTTTGATCATGAGATGCCTTTCCTGATTATCCAGAATTGCTCTGCCAGTAGCCACAAAGGGTCTTCCTAAAATTAGAGGGATCTCCATATTCTCTTCCATGTTCACCACAATGAAGTCCACAATGAACACAAATTTGTCAACCCGAACTAGCACATCTTCTACCATTCTTTCAGGTATGATTGTGGTCTGATCCTCAAACTGTAAGGACACATGTATCGACCTGATTTCTCCAATATCTCCCTCTAATTTCCTGAAAATAGACAAAGGCATATGATTAATAAAAGCACTTGAATCACACAAAGATATTTTCAATTAAGTACTTCCTAAAGAGATAGGTATAGTAAAACTCCCTAGATCTGCACACTTTTGAGGGAACTTATTTTGCAGAATAGCACTACAATGCTCTATGAGCTTGACTAGCGATGACTCCCCTACTTTTTCTTGTTGGACAATATCTCCTTTAAGAACTTAGCATATGCTAGCATCTGTGAAAGCACCTCTATGGAAGGTACATTGACATGCACATGCTTGAGCACTTCTAGAGAACGCCCAAATTGTTTTTCCAACTTCTCTCTTTTTTTCTTCTGAGGGAAAGGTAGAGCTGACATATATTTACTCTCTTCTATCTCATCATTACTTCTTTGTTTGTCTTTCTTCTTCCTTGTTGGAACATCATATTTGTTCTTCTTCTTCTTCTTCTTCTTCTTCTTCTTCTTCAGATCATCCTCTTGCTCTGCCCCCACTTCATTCCTCTGATGCTCATCACTTTCTTCTCTCCTTAATTCTTAACTTAATTTCCCATCAACTCATTCTTCTCTGCTACCAATGGATCTTGCAATACTTTGTCATTCCTCAAGGACACTGCATTTATTGTTTCCTTTGGATTCCTTCCGGTGTCCATGGGGAGGGTTCCTGGAACCCTCTCAAACAATAGGTTAGCTAATTTCCCCACCTGTCTTTCCAAGTTTCAAAATCCATGCCAAGTTCTCTGATAGCTGCACCATAGGTTTCAAGCTCTTATTTTTCTTTATAATAAAGTCCTTCATCAGATCTACCATGCTAGACTGATTAGAATGTGGAGGATGATATTGCTGATTTTGAAAACCTGTAGCTCCCTGCCCCCGGGATCTGGAATTATTTTTCTTCCATCCGTTTGCATTACCACCTGGTGAACTCCAAGAAAAACCTGGATGCCTCTGTCCTAAATTTTTGCCACTTTGGTAGTTGCCTCTGTCAAAGCACCCCACAACATTTACTACTTCAATTGAAGCTTGACACTCGTGTGTAGGGTGTCCCGTTCCACAAAAGTCAAATTTTTCTTGCAGCTCACTCTGTACCTTGTCCAATGTTAACTTTCTTATCTCTCCGGCCATGGTGTCTAGCTGGTCTTGCACTGAAGTGTTGAGTCTACTTGGTGAACTCCAGTTGATTTTCATTTATGGTTATCATCTGCAGGCCATTGATTTGCATCTCACATAATTCATTTAGAATTGCAACAATCTCCTCTGGGATTTTCTTCATAAGAGGACCTCCAACTGTGTTGTTTAGCATCCTCCTGCTAGAGGGTGTCAGACCATCCCAGAAATCTTGAAGTTGCATCCACAAGTTTACTCCATGATGCTGACATCTTCTCACAGTATCCTTATATCTTTCCCATGCTTCAAACATTGTTTCTGCCTCTTTCTACTTGAAGTTCTCGATCTCTCTTCGAATTTTCCCTGTTTTTGCAGCTGAAAATAATTTTTTAAGGAACTTCCTTGTCATGTCTTCCCATGTTTAAATTTACCCAGTTGGCAAACTCTGCAACCAGTGCTTAGCATCTCCCCTCAGTAAAAAAGGAAATGTCGTTAAGTAGATAGCATCTTTTGATACTCCATTGTGTTGGAAGGTATTCATAATCTCATCAAATTCCATTAAATAAGTATTTGGATCTTCATTAGCTTTTCCACAGAAGACACAATTGTTTTGAATGGTCTGAAGTAGCCCTTGCTTGATCTCAAAATTATTGGTTGTGATCGGAAAGGGCCGCACACTAGATACTCCTTGGTTGTAGACTGGCCTGGCGTAGTCCCCTAGTGATCGTCTAGGACTGGGCATATTATTTTCAAATTCATTTTCTACCAGAGGTCGGTTCAAGCTGAATCTTCGTCCTCCATTCCCGTCAACCATTTCATCAGCTCTAAGAGCTACTTCAGTAGCTGCCCATACGGCTGCTTCCTGTTGGGCTGCTTCCCATACAGGCAAAAACTATCTCCTCACTGTTCTTAGCCATATTCTCTTGGGTTTAAGATTGCCCCAAGTATTTTCCGGTGAGTTCTTTCTCTTTCTTCAACTGTCGTAGATGCTTTTCCACCTCTGGATCGTATGGAATCACTTCCTTAGAAGAAGAGTCATACACCAAAACTCTTAACCTGTTGGCTGCACATGGACGAGAAAACCCGTGAAGAATAAAATAAAAGTGGTTCCTGAATTAGCACCAAAAACTAGTTGAACACTATCAATTTCCAATCCCCGACAACGACGCAAAAATTTGACGAGCGCAAACCACAACACGAAATTGATGCTAGCTAGCCAAAGATAGTATAGTTTAATTATCATTTCCACATGGATTGGATTTAAAATATGCTCTAGTAAGTCCTGGTTTAACTGCTATTCGGGATGATCAAAACTTGATTGGAATGATTCTGAAATACAATTAACTACTAAAATAAAGCAATTGACAATTGACTGCAAAGAACTAGAGATTAGCAAAGTCAGTTTCTTATCAATGTGAGAAATAAGGTTCATGACCGGATAGGTGCAAGATAGCTATTTGGGACCCAACTCTAAATTAATTCACTCTAATATTCTAATGATTCTCATGAATTCACTTGATGATTAGTTCAAACGTGTAGTCAAGACTCCTCTCTCGATCAAATCTTGAGGTGAACGAATATAAAAACTGTTAAAATATGCAAGCATGCATTAATGGATTACTCTTCAGGAAAACGTCTCTCAAATATTCTCCTAACTTTATTTAATCAAAAATTCAACAAGCTCTTTCGATTACATAAGAGAATCATTGAATTATACCAATCAAAATAATGCAAAGATAATCACCAACATATTGCTCTTTCGGTTAAATAAATTAGTGAATATTGTTGCAACAATTCAAAGTTCCATAAACGAATTCAAGCAAAGAACTAGAGTAAAATCCAAAAATATCAATAAAAACATTATATTCGTCAAACCTAAGGGAAACTACTCTATAATCATGGAGGAAGTCATCACAAATATAAGTAAAGAATATGAAAACATCAATTTGACATTACAATTCAAACTTCCGTATTAAATTAATGGAAAGATGATGAAATCCTGTGTCTTGTAGCCTTCAATGCTCTCCCAAATTTTTCAAGGTCAAAAGTCATCTAAAATTCGTGGTTTTGATGTATTTATACCATGTAGGAACGGGCCCGGACGAAACTATCTTTTCCAAGCCGAAGTGGGAAAAGTTGGGGGAGATAATACACTATCACCGCGCATCATGCGCCGCATTAGTGGGGAAGTTCAGAGGCCTATTTTTTTCACTCTACAGGAATTTTTCTCTAGAGCCCCGCGCCTCGCTACGCATGGGGCACCGCGGTAGTGCAATTTTCTCAGAGTAATTTTTGTTTTCTCACTTTTTGGCATCCAGACTTGGTCCTCGACCCCAGAACGTGATCCTGGATTAAGGTTTTGGGATTTTACTCAAACTTCAAATCTCCAACTTGTTCGAGTTAGCTCCAAATTATCTTACTAGCTCAAACCATTTTCTGTCAGGCATAAGAACACGTAATAAGCGCAAATAACCATTATTTAAGCTAGAGAGCAAACTATAATTAAATACGGGTTTTCCTACCATCAGTGGCTTGTTGATCAGGTGAGTAGTTATGAGATTCGCATATTTCTTGCATTATTTTCAGCATTGCGAAGGTTTGAAAAAAGGTTCTAGTCGATATGAGTCTGTTTGTCGATATCGGGCTTGGCAATGGGCAGCTACTGTGGTTAGAGTGTTGCTATAGGCATATGGGTGACGTGTTATGTCGTGTGGTCGTATCATTTTGATGTATGCATGAGGTGTTATAGCTAGTTGAAGATTTTACAGTGTGTTTATGTGATAATAGGGACCTTGGTAGATGTGGGAATTTGATTTTAAGGCTTATCGCCATGGGTAGCAGGAATAATCTTGGTTGAGATGATGTTATCGGGCATACGTGGATTGGAGTAATGTAGGATCACCCATGGTTACGTGTCTAGTGAGTTTGTAGCGTGATCTAATGGGTTGGGAAAGACTCTTGGCACGTTTTAGGACGAATGTTTGCTTAAGAAGGGGAGAATGTACCGATCCGACTGGTCATTTTGAGCTTTAGCAATCCGTTCAGTGGTTTAGGTCTTTGAATGACTTCATATTGTGTATTATGATATGTGTGCATAGTCAGATTTGATTTTCGGATATTTCAAGATGAATTTGGATGAGTGAATCTCAGTTTAGAAGCTTAGGTTGAAAATATTGACCGAGGTTTGACTTTTGTGAAAATGGCCTCGGAATGGTGTTTTGATGGCTTTGATAGGTTCATATCTTGATTTTGGACTTGGGCATATGTGCAGAATCAAGTTCGAAGTACGTAGGTTAATTTGTGCTTTTTTTTTTGCCGAAAGTTGGCAATTTAATGGCCTAGAATATATAAGTTTGACCAGAGGATGACTTCATAACTATCGTGTTTGGATTTTTGTTTCGGGACTTTCAATAGGCCCGTGTTTTCATTTAGGTATTGTCCACAAATTTTAGCATCATTTATAGTTGATTTGATATGAATCGGATGCACGGTTGTGTTTTTATAAGTTCTTGAGTTTCATATTGATGTCATGTGTTTTGGAGATCTAGTTAATTGTTTCGGGTGTTACTTGATGATTTGATTGTGAGAGCGAGTTTTTGTTATGTTTTTAGACTTGTGTTGATATTTGGTTTGGAGCCCCGATGGATCAGGTGAGTTTCGGACTCGTTACGGAGTGTTTGAAAGAGTTTTAGTTGTTGGTTTTGAACAGGTGTTGCAGGCCACACATTTGCGAGATATAGGTCGCATTTGAGATATTAGATTAAGTCTTCTAGGTTCGCATTTGCGAACCAAGAGTTCATATTTCAGATGGGGGGCTGGGTAAGCTTGTTCGCATTTGCGATCAAACATGTCATATTTGCGAGGTGTATATGGTTCGCATTTGCAAACATAATGTCGCATTTGCGACTGTAGCAGGGATGCAACGTGTTTCGATTTCACGATAATTTCCTCCCATTTGCGAGGTACGCATTTGCGAACTCCACGTCGCATTTGCGACACCCACTACTAGATTAAAGCTGAGGGACGGAATTTTGGTCTCATTTTCATATTTTGGAACCCTAGACTCGGTAAGAGGTGATTTTGAAGAGGGATTTTCATCTACAATCATTGGGTAAAGTGATTTTGATTAATTTCCAACTATTTTACATATTTATACATGAGATGTCACATCAAAATTATGACAACCAAAGTGAAATTTAGGGAAACTTTGTCTATATTTTGAAAAATTAGAATTTTAGTTTTGAGCGTAAATTTGGACTCGAATTTTGAAATAAACATCTATGGACTCGTGGGGTTATGGGTAGTCGGAATCTACCCTTGGACCCGGGTTTTGACCGGGCGTGCTCGGGGGTTGACTTTTTTTTACTTTTGAGGAATTGTGTAAAGACCATAACTTTGTTAATTGGAATTAATTTTTCTTGCATTATTTGATGTTATTAAGCCAATTTTGGTTTGATCTGAGCCGAGCTGAGGTGAAATGTAAAGGGAAAGCAATTTTATAGTATTGATTGAGGGCTTTTGAGGTAAGTATCTTGCCTAATGTTATGTGGGGAACTAACCCGTAGGGATTGGTTTGTTTGCACTAATTAAACTATGTGAAAGATGTGTATGCGAGGTAGGGAGTGTGTACATAGCTTAGATGTGGAAATTTGATCGATTTAGACTCTTAGATTCTTATGTACAATAAAAATGAAGTAATCCTATCATGTTATATCCTCCATTGCTAAATTTACCCTTTCATTTCTTATTTGAAGTTGATTGGTAGATGTTCTACCCTTTATTTCCAAATATACTCTTATATGCCTTAGTTGTAGTTGTTGCCTCTTTTATTTCCATGTTATCTCTTCCATAGTAAATTATCCTTAATTGAAGTTATTGTCATCTCTTCTGTTGTTGACTTATCCTTATTTGAAGTCATTGTTATATTTTACCTCTTCCATTGTTGACTTATCCTTATTTGAGGTCATTGCTGCATGTTATCTCTCTTATTGTTGAGTCATTCTTATTTGAAATCATTGTTACATGTTATCTTTCCTATTGCTGAGTTACTCTTACTTGATATCTTTGTTACACACTATCTCTCTCATTGTTGAGTTATTCTTGTTTGAAACCATTATTACTTGTTATATCTTTCATTGTGAGCTTGTTCTTCCATTTATTGTGTTTTGTAATTCTTGTGTTGATTTACTTGTCGTATTCCCGTGTTATTATTGTTGTTGTTGTTGTTTTTATTGTACTCAGTATTGTTGAGCTGAGAGCTATGTGTGGTTGTGGTATTGGAATTGTTTTGAGGAAATGTTGTTGCATATGGGCACAAGTGGTGCGAGTTATTATATTGTGTTGTTATGTTTATTGCACACGTGATATTATTGAGAGGATTTTCAGGGTGTTCGCACGTGAGTTGTCCATTATATTGTTATTATTGATATTTCCACATTCTGTATGACAAGGATTGCTATATATGTGAGATTGCGCATGTGGCGAGACAAGATGGGATGATTATATGCGCGTGTGGCAAAACAAGGTGGTCATTTACTTTATTGATTCGGACGTGGTGAAACAAGGAGGCTATATCGAGAATGATTTGTGATGGGCTGGTGGGTATTGTTATTGATGATATTTGTGTAGTAGTGTGCCTACCTTGTGTGAGTTACGCATATTACGGTTTTGTTGTGTTGTTTCCTATGTGCCATTTGTTGTCTCTGATCTTACTTGATTGACTCGAGCTTTGCACAAGCATACACTATAATATGTCACTTATGTTAGTCCAGGAATATGAACCTTGATGTTTGATTATTATTTACATGTATTCTCTTATACCTACCTTCTGTGTGAGAGTTGTACAATTGGCACGTGAGTTGTTTGTGCGGATATGAGATATTGTCACTCTCTTGGCACATGAGTTGTCTGTGCAGTTATGAGGTATTGTCATTGCTAGCACGTGAGTTGTTAGTATGGATATGAGATATTGTCACTCTCTTAGCACGTGAGTTTTCCGTGCAGATATAAGGTATTAATGGTATTGGCACGTGAGTTATCCGTGCAGCATTTGAGTTGTCCGTGCGGTTTTGATTTGTAATTTGTAATTTGGGCACAAGATGCCAAATGATTAGGGTTCATGACATGGGACCCCTGACGTGTGGTTATGAGGTGTGGTACCTCGGGAAAATTCTTTTATAAACCTTTTGTGAAAGAGGTGTTTTATTGGGATGTTACTTGTGTTCCCTTACTTGTTTTCACCGGACTTTATCTGTATTCTGCTTACTTTAATCATATTTACCTGTTGGATCCTTGTTGTTAATTGTTGTTTCTAATTCTTAATGCAAGTATTGTAACATTATTCTTACCATGTTTAACTTATATTGTTCTTTGTTAGTTTTATATTCATACTTTCACAGGTATTTATGTCTAGTAGGCGTCTTGACTGTTCCTCGTCACTATTCCACCGAGGTTAGTCCTTATACTTACTGGGTATCGCTATGGTGTACTCGTGCGACACTTTGTGCACATATTTGTGCATATTTAGGTACTCCGGAGCGTGCTGGTCATTAGATAGCTGATCGAGTATTGCTGTGGAGACTTCAAGGTATACGTGTCGTCGTGTTCGTAGGCCTTAGACTCACCTTCTGAACTTCTACTTTGCACCATTTATATCTATTCCGGAACGGTTGTACTTAGATATTTTCTAGTAAACTCAGTAGAGCTTATGAAATGTACGACCGGTTTTGGGATATTGTATATGTACTTGGGAAAGTTGACTCTATATAGATAATTTTGGTTCATGTTTAATTGTTGATTGGTTAAAAATCTTTTAATAATTCATTAGGCATTAGGCTTACCTGGTCTTAGAGACTAGGTTCCATCACGAACCCTATGGAGGGATTTTGGGTCATGATAATGGTCTGAAATGAAGGTTATGTTTATCTTGGGTTATAGAATCAAAGTTGTTTGGCTTATGTTAAGTGTTGGGGTTTTGATGATTAACAAAGTTTTTCCATAGAATGTGCGTTAAGAACCAGGTCCTCAAGGTCTTTGTTGAAGGTTCTCACAGGGCAGTAACTTTTTGTCAACTTTATTTGAGTCTGAGTTTGCTGGAAGAATGTTGTTAATGTGATAAGGGTAGTTGTCCAAGAAGATATGCTTGCATAAGTGATAGGCAAGAGTCACGAGATTTGTGGAGTTCTTGGAACTGTAGGAGTCCTATTGAATGAGAGGTTGACTATGCATAGGTCTCCTAGAGGATCTCGGAGCCTAGCAAACTTAAATACTTTCTGGATGGACTGAGGACGATAATCTTTTTGCACATCAACTGTGGAACTACGTTTTCAACACTTAAGTACTTTACTAGTCTTAATGTTCTTCTTGGGTCAGTAAGTGAATGTGCTTTAGAAAATCGAGTTGTAATAATGTATCATACATAATCTGTGAGTTGAAGTAATTTGTTTGAGTTTCCAAGTGAAAGTAACTTGTAAGTCAAGTAGTTGAAGTAGGAGAACTTGTGAGTATTGAGATACAGGTCTTGTAACCAATACATTTGGCTCATTTGTTCCCAAAGACCCCTCTGAATTTGTGGCAGCAGAATTCAGAATGATGGAGAAGAATGCAAAGGCCAAGAAGATCCTCATATGTGGACTTGGTCCTGATGAGTACAACAAGATACCTGCATGATTTAATGCAAAGGAGATCTGGGATGTACTTCATACTGCTCATGAAAGAACAAATCAAGTGAAGAGATCGAGGATTGAACTACTTATGAGGAATTATGAGCTCTTCTCCATGAAAGAGTGTGAACCCATCAAGGAGATGATGACCAGGTTTACCATAAAAAAGAAATAAAAATCACTTGGAAAGGTATTCACCTCTAAAGAGTTGGTCAGCAAGGTACTAAGGATCCTCCCATCCTCATGATAATCAAAAATTCACAGCCATCTAGGAAGCAAAGGAGTTAGATAAGATTTCACTAAATGAGCTAGCTGGAAACTTAAAGACTCATGGATGAGAAAGCTGGAACTACACAAGGAGGAGCTGAAGAGGGATAATGCCTTGGTTCTTAAGGAATTTAAAGAAGATGAATATGTCAATGATGAACTCGAACTAGCAATGTTTGCTAAGTTCAAGATGTTCATGAAGAATTTAAAAAATGCATCTAAGAGAGAAAACGGTGGCAAACCTAAGAAGATTAACAAAGACTCATATGATGGGTGCTACAAGTGCAAAAAGCTAGACCACATGGTCAAAAACTTCCCAATGTGGGAAATCGTATGGAACAAAGAAAGAGTTAAAAAAGATAAAATTGAAAAAAAATAAAAGAGAAGGGCCTAAACAAAGGCAAATTCCTAGGCAAAGGATCCACTAAAGCCATGAAACAAGCTTTTCTAGCAACATATGAGGACATTGAAAGTGATAAAGAGGAAGAGAAGGAGGATGGATATAAGTCTCTATGTTGCGATATATGCACATTAGGCGATGGAGATTGATCTCCTGGTACAACTAGGAATGCACATTGGAAGACCTCCTCTATTTGATGAACATCACTGTGATGAATGAAAATTGCGTTTGGAAACGTTCCTTCAGACCACTGACTTTGACCTATGGATAATTGTCAATCATGTACCAATTATCCCTACCAATATAGATAGTGATGGAAACAATATCAAGAGAGAGGAGGATTATGATGCTGAGGATCGTCAGATGATTCAGAAAAATGCTAAGGAAAAAGATCTGCTCTATAGGAGCTACCAAGGAATTTTCTCTACAAGGTGTCCTCTTGCATTTCTCCTCTTGATATGTGGATTACATTGGAAGCTGATTTTGAAAATGAAAACATTGAAGTTGCTCTAATGGCAATTAAAGAAAGGCAAACAGAAGATGAAGTGATAGTGATGATGGCCACGAGCGACTTAGAGGTTGAGGATGAAACAAACCATGTGTATTTCCAACTCGAAAGAAAATATTTGTGTCATGTATAAGAAATAGCTAATGTCCATAATAGTGATCATGATGAGTGAAATGGATAGGTTGAGTGCTAGAAATGATCGGTTAATAAGCAATCTCTGGTGTGTTAAACTTGACCTCAAAAATCTTGAATCTAACAAGGTTGATCTTGAAGGAGAGGTCAAAGACTTTAAGAACCAGGTTCTTGATCTCACTTCTAATAATGAGCAGCTACATGATGTATATGACAAGGAAATAATAAGTGATCTACAAGGTAAGCTTGAAAAGGAATTAAAAGGGCTTAAAGATAGTCCTTGTGATGCTGAATGTAGGAATAAAGTATTGCAAGAAAATCTTTAAAGGCAAGGCATGAACTATCTAGGCTAAGCAAGTAGCATATATCCTCAGATGCACTAAATTGGCTAAATGAAAGCTGCAACACTAGCAAGGCTATAGAAAACTTGTACCCATGTTTGATCCAAAGTATGTAGGAATTTATGATAATAAGATGTGCATTCACTTTGGGAGGGTAGGACACTTAAGAGATACTTGCCCTGCTTTAATTCATGCTCAGTTTAAGAACACCTTTGGGCATTTTAAACATGTGAAGAAGGAAGAAGAACCCTCATTCAAGTCCTTTGTCCAAACTAAGTGGATTATGGCTAATAAGAAAATAATTGTCAATACTCTTCCCTTCTGTACAAGAAGAGATTTGATTCATCCTTTTTCAAATAAAAAGGGACCAAGCTTGTCTGGGTTCCAAGACTAACTTGTGACTTTTGGTGTAGGCTAAAGTGAGAGGAAACAATCAAGACTAGTATCTAGACCGTGGATGCTCAAGACATATAAATGGTGAAAAGAAAAACTTCCTCTTACTAACAGTTTTCCAAGGAGGGACGGTGTCATTTGGAAATGGGAAAAAGGCACAAATAACAGGTATTGGTAAGGTTGGTAAGTCACTCTCTCATGTTATAGAAGATGTGTACTGTGTAGTTGTTCTTAAACATAATCTTCTCAGCATTTCTCAAATGTGTGATAAAGGTAATGAGATAAAGTTTAATTCCAAAATCTACACTGTCACTAAGCTGGATAATGATGAAACTATTTTGGAAGGTAAGAGACATAACAATGTCTACATGATATCTATTATGTCTCTTCCTCGGAGTGAGCATACATGTTTAAGTGTAGTGGAAGATGAACCACTGTTATGGCATAGAAAATTAGGACATGATAGTCTATCTCAACTCAACAAATTGGCAGCAAAGGCCCTGGTCAATGGACTACCAAAAGTTGAGTTCACATCTGAAAAAGTATGTGATGTTTGTGACAGAGGAAAACATGTAAATGCATCTTTTAAATCTAAGAAAGTTGTCAATACTTCCAAACCCCTAGAACCCCTCCACATGGACCTATGTGGACCAATGAGAGTAATAGCAGGGGAGACAAGAAGTATGTATTTGTCATTGTTGATGACTTCTCTAGGTACTCATGAACCTTGTTTCTAGAATCTATGGATGAAACTTTTGATGTTTTCGATGTGTTTGTCAGAATGTTTCAACAGAAACTGGGAAGTGTTGTTTCAAGTATAAGAACAAAACATGGGTCTGAGTTTGAAAACTTTAAGTTCCTTGATTTCTGTAGCACTCATGGCATTGATCAAAATTTCTCTACACCAACAACGCCACAACAAAATAGTGTTGTGGAAAGAAAGAATAGATCTCTATAAGATATAGGTAGGACCATGCTAATTTCTAGTAGACTACCTAAGAGCTTTTGGGTTGAAGCAGTCAATATTACCTGTTACTTGTTTAAATAGATGCATGGTCAGACTCATCCTTGAGAAGACTTCCTATGAGTTACTTCGGGGAAGAAAACCCAACATCACTCACCTAAGAGATTTTGGGTGTAAATGTTTTGTGCACAACAATGGAAAAGAAGCTCTAGGGAAGTTTGATGACAGAAGTGATAAGAGAGTTTTCCTGGGATACTTACCACATTTTAAAGCTTACAATGTATTTAATAAAAGAACTATGTGTATAGAAGAAAATATTCATGTTATTTTTGATGAATCTAACAACCTGGTTGAGAAAGGTCTACATGATAAAGACTATGACATAGGGCTCACTGATGAAGGAACTTCTAGAGAACCGGAACAACAATATAGAAGAGGATAAGGGAATACCAAGGAAGTTGAGAGTGACCAAGAAGAAGAAGAAGAAGAAGAAGAAGAAGAAGAAGAAGAAGAAGAAGAAGAAGAAGAAAGCACTACACTGACTAATACTCAAGCAGATGAAGTTGTACCTACTGACATTGGTCCTTTAGGTCACTCCCTACATGAACCATCTCTGGGTATTTAAGGTAGGCCATGGAAACATCAAAGCTCTTACCCCTTGAGAACATCATCTCTGATCCTAATGCCGGAGTGCAAACAAGGCCATCTTTGAGAAACCTATGTGCACTTGCAGCATTCCTCTTGTAGGTGGATCATAAAATCATAAAGGAAGCCCTAAAGGACCCAGGTTAGATTATTGCCATGCAAGAGGAACTAAACTAGTTTGAGAGAATCAAGGTCTGGCAGCAGGTGCAAAGACCTAAGAAATGAACTATCATAGGTACCAATGGGTGTTCCGAAACAAAATAGATGAGCAAGGGAATATGACAAGGAATAAGTCCAGACTGGTGGTTTAAGGGCACAACCAAGAAGTAGGCATTGACTATGATGTGACATTTGCTCCTGTAGCTAGAATGGAAGCTATAAGAATGTTGATTGCATTTGCGGCACACATGGAATTCACTCAATATCAGATGGATATGAATAGTGCATTCTTGAATGGTTACGTGAAGGAGGAGGTGTTTGTTAAACAGACTCCTAGCTTTGAGAGTGAAGAATTTTATGACTATGTGTTCAAGTTAGACAAGGAATTGTATGGAATGAAACATTCTCCAAGAGCCTGGTATGAGAGGCTTTCAAATTTCCTCTTAACTAATACCTTTGTAAGAGGAAAGGTAGACAACACATTCTTCCTGAGGAACAAGTAAAAAATCTTCTGATTGTACATGTGTTTATGGATGATATCATCTTTGGCTACAAATGAAGCAATGTACAAGGAATTTGCTGAAATAATAGGGAATGAGTTTGAAATGAGCATGATGGGTGAAGTGAATTTCTTCTTGTGGATGTAGATCAAACAGACACCCACTGGAATAATGATCCGTTTGCAAAAATAAATAAAAGAACTGTTGAAAAAATTCAACATGGACTATTCTATATCAATCGACACTCCTATTGTTATTGCAACAAAGCTGGATCTTGATTAAGAAGCAAAAAGTGTGGAACAAAAGCTGTGTGGAGGAATGATTGGATCACTGTTATATATTACAACAAGCAGGCATGATACTGTGTTCAGTATGGGACTATGTGAAAAGTTTTAGGCTAACCCCAAAGAGTCTCATCTAAAGGTTGTCAAAAGATACTCCGATATCTAAAAAGGACTCCTGAGTTGTGGCTATGGTATCCAAGAGGATACTTCTTTGATCTAGTTGGTTACGCTGATGCAAACTATGCAGAGTTCCATGTTGATAGGAAAAGCACTTCACTAACAACAGACTTTCTTGGTTCTTGCCTGGTATCTTGGGGAACAAAGAAGCATAACTCAGTGGCTCTATCTATGATTAAAACAGAATACGTGGCAACATCTAAAACAATTGCTCAAGGACTATGGTATTATTGTTGATTGTGTTCCTATTTTGTGAGATAATACCAGTTCCATAAATATTGCTAAAAATCCTTGTCAGCATAAGAGAACCAAGCATATTGATATCAAACATCACTTCCTCAAAGATAATGATGAAAAAGGAAATATCTCAAGCAATTTATGTAAAACTGAAGATCAAATTGCTGACATTTTTACTAAAGTACTAAGTAGGGACCACTTTGAAATAAATACTCAGGAACTAGGGTTAAAGAATACCTCCAACTAGGTTGAACCCAATGACTAGACAAAAACATTACAATCAGACATAGATAGTTGAGTATAAAATGCTTTATTCAGTCTCGTGCTTGTCCTAAGCACACACACACTTGCCTAGAAAGCCTAGTTGATAACCATGCCTTATGATACTAACCTATTATTCTAAGGTTTTACTACAGAGACTAAGGATTTGGTTCTTTGACTCAGTTATGTGCCATCTTGTCTTAAATCAATGGGACTTAATAACTGAAATTACTGCTATACTCAGACTAACTAATCCTGTTAGCATCATTCCTATTTGTTATCAAAGTCGTGGATCAAGGGGTAATCCTAGAACAATTAGAGTTTAATTACTTTTAAAATTCTAGCAGTCAAAAGTAATCGTTATTAGAGTCCGTTAGAACTCATATTTAGTTACCTTCCTTTTTCTAGTCAATCAGGACTACCCTCTTTAAAAACCCTTTTGTGATACATCTCTCAGACTCATTGTTCCTCTCAAACCCTAATCAAGAACCAAAGAAAATTCCTTTGTTCTCTCATCACCATGACAAAGCGAAGAAAAGCTTCTTCTAAGGCAAACTCGTCATCTAAGACTGAAGTAAAACCTAAAATTATGAAGCCCAAGCCTAAGAGAATGCAAAATCAACTAGTAAATGTGCGCCCAGACCTATTGCATCTCCACCCATACCCTTTATTGTACTTACACCATCATCTTTTACTACTGTTGCACCTGCAATTTCCACCTCTACTCGACCTTCTTCCCCAAAACATGCCCACCTCTATCAGCTCCCAAATTACCTCTAAACCTACTATGATCTAGGATACTTCATGGAAATCAGTTAAGAATGATAAGCCGGTGATTCGTGTTTTTCATAGGGGAAACTGTAGTCCAGAAAGTTGAGGCTTAGGGGGAATCTACATTTATCACGGCTGATCAGGTAAAATCACCTTCATCAAAGCTTGATGTTCTAGTTTCTGTTGTTGAGGTTGCCCCTTTGGAAACTTTCGCACCCATGAGTGACAAACCACATGTAGAGGATACTACTGTAGAAACTGAAGTTGTAACACAGGAGAAAATTATGACACCACTAATGATATACCTTTGGTTGAGGGGGAGCGGAGAAAGAAACAGAGAATGTGGATTTTCATGGTTCTTCTTACAATTGGATTGAGGATGAGGATGATGGGGAAGTTCATGGGAAGGGAGGAAAAAGAGCTAGTCATGAGGAGCCCCATGTTTGGGAATGGCTCATAGTATTGATGGGAAAAAGAGTGAGAATGAGGGGGGATCTTGTAAGGAAAAAGATAGTGAGGAAGAAGAACAACTAGGTGAACAAGTGGAACACTCTGCAGAAGAAGAAAAAAAAAGTAAGGGAGAAGGAAAGTCTGAGACTGAGGGTAATAAAGATAAAAAAGAAAGTGACAGTAAGGGTACTGGACCTGAGAGTGAGGAGGAAAATACTAGTGGGGAATCTGAAGGCTCTATGGCTATTGGGAACACAACCATGGCCCCTTTAGAAGAAGTTCTCGGAGAGGGAAGGAGTGAAGAACCTAGGCCTTCGTTAACTCTTTTCATACGACACCGTCTCCGGCATGAAGTGACTCGATCAGGGGAGTTTTCTTCACTTTTGAATTTTAATTTTGTGACATGAGGACATGCCACTTGTTAAGTGTGGGAGTGGGGTGGCGTAAATAGTTTGTTTAATTTGTTCCCTGTTGAAAAATATATATTTTCTTAAAGTTTATTTTAAGGATAACTTCTTCATTTGTACTTCCATGTGTTTCTTTTTTGGTTCTTTACCATGGTCGTAACATTTTGAACCAGACACCATTTAGGGTAGATTTTTGTTATGTCCTTGTGTTAATTTTTGAAAAGTTGCTTGTGGTTGGCAAAGTTGACTGTGCCTGACTGGTGGGATGCATGATCCCGCCCTTGTAAGTCAGAGAGACAATTGGTGACTACGATCTGAATTGTGATCCAATATGAAACACTATGTGGGGTGAGGCAATTTTTTTCTTAGTGATCATGTCTGACAAGGTCTAGAACTTGTCTTGGTTGTGACTCAAGGCGAAATCTTAGGTAATAGTCAAGTTTGGAGATGACTGTAGGATTTTTTGATAGCTTCTTGTTTCTTCGACTACTTTGAACCCTCTTGAGAACTGATACTCTATCCCTAATCAACCCAGTTGAGCCTAATTCCCTCTTTCTTTGGCAACCACAGTACAACCCTAACTTGTAACCATCCCTAAGCACTTTACTGCCTTGTGTGTAATGTTAAAAGATGAAGAGACACATGTGTGGGGTTGGGGCTGGTTTTGAGTGGAATCAAGTTTAAGTAGAAAAAAATTGCAACATCATGGATGTATGTGAGGTACGAGAGTAGGGGGTTATGAAAAAAATAAAAAGAAAAAAAAGAAGAGAAAATTTTGCTCGTGTTGAGTAAGGAGAAGAAAGTGAATGTTCCCCTACTGATGTAAAATACTTGTATGTTGTGCCTAAAGAATTGAGAACTGGGGTGTGCTTTTGATTGGGGAGTTCGTGGACAATTGTCAATGAAAAAGGAGTAGTACAAGTATGAAGTTGTTAGTATTAAAGTGCTAAGGGAGGCGTAGATACTCTTATACAGATTATATCCAACCCTTCCCGTACCCTACGTTACAACCAAATACAAAGTCCAATATTATCTAGATGAGTTTGTTCCTACATTAGTCGAGAGTTACACGATAGCCAAGCTTATGGTACTTTGGAAAGCATGATCACTTATTTGCGAGGGTGAGCGATTGTTGTGTACCGCTCGAGGCTGTTAATTGCAATTGGTGTGTGAATAGATATTGTCTCTTTCTTGTGAGGTGTATCGAGGATTTGGTGCCAATATGACCACATCACTAGTGGAATGTTATGACCAGGGTTGAGGTGAAATGTTACCCCAATATGGTATCAAGTTGATTTAGCTGGCCACTTGTCTAAGGTGGGTGCAGTGTTAGAAGCATTTCCAATTTAGATTTTCTCTGGATGAGCAAAAGCTAAGTGTGGGGGTGTTTGATGAGCTTACAGTTACTTATTATTTATGCCCATTTTGCGTCTTTGTTTTGGCTGATCCGATAGAGATTTGGTCGGATTTTTGTCTAATATGTTTTCTTTCAATGCATGTGATGCATAGAGGATCAATGGAAGAAAAGTGCACTTAGTGGGAAGATAAAGAGTAGATAAGGAGGAAAACCTAGGTGTGTGACCGCGCAAGTGACACAAAATTCTACCAGAGGTGCGCGGTCGCGCACGTCCAACTCTGGGAATTCGACCCAGACCTATTTTTGTAAATTTGGAAGTCGACCTTTATGACATTTATGAATCCTAGATCGTCTCAAAACAAGGCATCTCGGATTTTGGAGAAACTTTTGGAGAGAAGAAGGCAGGGAAACAACGAAGACTCTAAATACTTCATCCGTTCATTCAATACGGAAGTTTGTTTGATTTTGGGAATTGTAATGTCTTCATGTTCTTCTAATACTCTTATGATAAACAACTTTTCCACTATGGAGTATTCTTTCTTAGGGATATTGACGGATATTGTGATTTGACTATTGTTTTGAGGTTTACTTTCTGTTTGTTTCCTGAACTCCTTGAATGATTTATTAATTAAATGGCAAGGCCAATTGTGGTTTTACTTTAATCGAAAAGAAGTGTAGCTGAAATTTGCATTTTATTATCTTGTTTGGGTTGATTTTACACCTCTCAAAGGTAATCAGAAGAACTTGGAGATTTATCAATTGACCCAATTTGGAGGAATAGTCGAGAGACGTTCTTCGTGCGATCATTCATTCAATGTATTTTTGCATATTTTCACTGAACCTGGCATTAGGTTGGTTAACAGACACTCGTTCATTTGGAAGAAGAATTCGCATCCTTAAGATAGCCTAATCATCTGTTGAAATCGAAAGAGTTAATAGAAGTTAAGAGTGAACTTAGCACAGAGTTACCTAGAATAATAGTTGATCACATATCTTGTCACAACCATTACCTCTCACCTTGATATTCAATTGTTGCTACTTAGTCACTAAATTTCCATTATTTTCTCACAATCGATAACTTAGTTTTTACAATGAGTCGGTAATAACTTAAATCAGAGTTTTGTTTTCCTGGGTAGTGATAAGCTGAAGATTTATTTGAACAACATTTAAGCCAGCCCTTGTGGAGACGATTTAATACTATAATATCTTTCACTAGAGAGCCTAAGTTTTATACACCGCTTTTGCGCACGTCATATTTTGCCGCCATTGTCGGGGATTGGTGATTAATATTATTTGAAATAATTCGATACTAATTCAGGAATAATTTTATTTTATTTTCATTTTTTACGCTCTTCTTATCTCTATGCAGGCAACAGGTTAAGTTCAGTGGTGTATAATCGATCCTCTTCCAAGGAATTGGTGCCATACAATCTAAAATTAGACAAACACCTGCTGTAGTTGAGAAGGGAGAAAGTATCAAGCGGATCATTGTTGGATCATACAATGGCGAACAATGAAAACAATGAGAACCTAGCTGCGAGAGAAACAGCTCAACAACAGGCTGCACGGTTAGCAGCTAAAGTAACCCTTCAAAATGCTAATGAAATAGTCGACGAGGATCGAAGGTTCAATCTCAACCAAACCATGGTCGAAGATGAAATTTAAAATGCAACTCTCAGGCCTGGGAGGTCTCTGGAGATTATTCCATATCGGTGTACAACCAGTAGTAATCTAATGTGATCCCCCCACCCATTGATGCCAACAATTTTAAACACAAGCAGGGAGTCATCCTGACCATTCAGAACAACTGCATATTCGAAGGCAAACCCAATGAAGATCCCAACAACTATCTGATGTACTTCGACGAAATTATGAACACATTCCGCTATCATGGAGCATCACATGATGCCATCTACCTCAGAGCATTCTCTTCCTCACTTAAGGATGATGCAAAGCAGTGGTTAAGAAGTCTACCCACAGAGTCAATCCGTACGTGGAGGAGATGACTACCAAGTTCTTAGAAAAATATTTTTCTACTACTAAGACTTGACGGATAAGGAAGGAGATTCATAATTTCAGCAAAGCTGAAGGGTAGACAGTGTTCAAGGAATGGGAGAGATTTAAGGAGCTATTGCGAAGGTTCCCTCATAACAGAATGGAGTAATAGATGCAACTCTAAGATTTCTGGGATGGGTTAAACCCGTCATCAAAGAGATTGCTGAATAGTGCGGTTGCAAGCCCTCTGATGAAGAAAAGTCTATAAGAGATTGCTACACTTCTAAATGAACTATCTGAAGAACCAGGGCAATGGTTCACTGACCAAGGGGATAGAAGAAGATTAGCAGGGGAACACCAACTAAAATTATCTAAAGCAATGCAGGCCCAAATTGCAGCAATGGCTAAGGACATCAAGCAACTAACGATAGCTCAGGTGCAAAATGAACCATAGGTGGGATGTGACATTTGTGGATTAAGTTAAGGCATTGGGAAATTACAACAGAGGCAACTACCAAGGAGGTGGTAATTTCGATTCTATGGGTCAAAGACATCCAGGGTTCTCATGGAGTTCTTCAAATGGTAGCTTGAACTCATGGCAGTAGCAAAATCCATAGCACCACTGCAAGGACCTCCTGGCTTCCATAATCAACAGATGCAACCATACCAGCCTCGAACAGCCCAACAACTAAAGTTTAGAAGATCTTATGAAAGCATTCATAAATAAATCAGATGAAAAACTTGAGACTCAAGGAACAACTATCCGAGAGCATGGCATAACCATATGGAATCTAGAAGACAAATGGCGCAGCTCGCGTCATTGTTATCAGAAAGGGCTTCAGGACTTTGCTGGTAGACATTGAGAGGAATCCAAAAAAGACGATCATCGACGTGTCTCTCATGAGTGGGGAAACATTAGTAGAGCCCATTGCAAAACCAAGGGCTGAGAAGGAGATTAGCTCAACCAAGATAGCAAACAAACAGAAATTGGTGAATCTCTGCCTAAGGAGGATATTAGCAGCAAGGAGGTTGATAAGCAGAATTAAGCAGCACAGTTGAGGAAAGAAAGCACATGCTAGTGTTACCCTTTCCTCAAAAGAGGAACTGGGAGAAACTAGATAAATGATTTGGAAAATTCTTGGAGATGCTAAAACAGTTGTATGTGAACATCCCATTCACCAAGGTGCTCACATACATGCTAGCCTATGCAAACTTCCTGAAGGAAATCCTGTCAAGTAAAAGGAAGCTAGAGGAAACAAAAGTGGTCAAACTCAATGCACATTACAGTGCCACTCTACAAAAACAAATTACGCAAAAGTGTAGGGATCCTGGCAGTTTCACTATACCCTGCTCAATGGGGAACGAAAATTTTGACAAGGCCTTGTGTGACTCAGGTGCATCCATTAACTTGATGTCACTATCGGTGTTCAAGAAATTGGAAGGAGAAGTAGGAGTGATCAAGTCTGTGTCGGTATCTTTGCAACTAGCTGATCAGACCACGATAATAACAAAGGGCATAATCAAGGACATTCTGGTGAGGGTGGACAAATTTGTCTTCCCAGTAGTAGACATGGAAGTGAATAACGAGGTACCTCTAATCCTGGGGAGACCGTTCCTTTGCACTAGTCGGGCTATTTTTGATATATATAAGGGTCAACTCATGCTACGAGTGGGAAATGAATTAGTGGTGTTTCAAATGAAGAAATGATGAAATACCCGTGTGATGAGGCATCTACCTATGCTTGTTTCAAACTGGATGTGGTGGAAGAGTTAGTTGTGCAACACAAGCTGGTAGGCCATTCATTAGAGAGATGTATTAGTCAATAAAGTATCCTGAAATCAAGAAGGAAGTTGAGGCACTAGAAGATGAATACCATGTAGTAGACGAAGAAGAATGGGAGAAAGAAAAGATCAAGCCGAAGCTGGAATTGAAAGTACTCCTGGCACATTTGAAATATGCTTTGTAGAATAACAATTTTCATGTGATTGTTGTTGCTGGTTTGACAGGTGAACATGAACATATGCTCGTGGATTTACTGCGGAATCGTAAAAATGCAATCAGTTGGAGCATAGCCGATATTCAAGGAATCATCCCGGCAATATACATGCACAAGATCCTGTTGGAAGAAGGGAGCAAACCGGTAGTACAGCCTCACTGCAAATTGAATAAAAACCTTGAGGAGCTGGTGCAGAAAGAGATGCTCAAATTACTGAATGCAGGTATAATATTTCCCATCTCTGACAACCAATGGATCAGTCCCGTACAAGTTGTGCCAAAAAAAAAGGCATGATGGTGGTGAAAAATGAGGACAACGAGCTAATGTCTACTAGAACAGTTATTAAAGAGCATCAGTTTTGGGGGCATGTAGTGTTTTATAGAAGGTTCATCAAGATTTTCTCTAGAATTACAAATCCCTTAACAACATTACTTGCCAAGGATGTGAAATTTGTGTTCGATGTAGAGTGCCTCGGAGCATTCGAACTGATCAAGGAAAAGCTGGTGAATGCTCCCATAATGGTGAATCCTGACTGGTGTGAACCCTTTGAGATCACGTGCCATGCCAGTGATGTAGAAGTGGGAGCTATGGTGGGAAAGATGAGAGATAAAATGTCCATACCCATTTACTATGCAAGCCAGACCTTAAACGATGCTCGGGTGGACAATGCTACCATGGATAAGGAGTTTTTTGTAGTGATCTTCGCTTTTGATAAGTTTGGATCCTATTTAGTGGGAAGCAAGGGAATAGTGCATACTGATCACTCAGCACTGAAGTATTTGTTGAGTAAGAAAGAGTCCAAACCGCGTATGATGTGGTGGGTGTTGTTGCTGCAAGAATTTGATCTAGAAATCAAAAATAGGAAGGTCACAGAAAATCAAGTGGTTGACCACATGTCGCGATTGGAGAAACCACTTGGTGAAGCGGTGGACATTTAGGAAGAGTTCCCAGATGAGCAAATTTTTCCTTTTTAGTGGTCTCTGATAGACCGCCATGGTTCACCGACATAGCTAACGTTTTGGCTAGTAGATGGCCACCAAACGACTTGACTTCCGACCAGAAAAGAAAGTTGCAAAGCGAGGTAAATAGGTACATCTGGGATGACCCTTTTTGCTTAAATTATGTGCAGATGGTGTAATTCGTAGATGCATACCAGAAGGGGAAATGGGAACTATATTGTCCCATTGTCATGATGGAGCAGCTGGAGGACATAATGGTGGAAATAGGACAATAGTGAAGGCCATGGAGGCAGGTTTTTACTAGCCATCTCTGTGCAGGGATGCAAGATCTTATGTGGATGCATTCAGGGGTATCGAGATTCCCTTGAATTCCATTTTGGTATGCGAAATCTTCGATGTCTGGGGTATCGACTTCATGGGCCCCTTTTCATCGTTCCATTCCTATGAGTACATCCTAGTGGTCGTTGACTACGTCTCCAAGTGGATCAAGGAAATCCCCACTTGGCCAACGATGCTCGGGTAGTATGTGAATTTCTTTGAAAGAACATTTTCACCCGCTTTGGAACTCCCCGAGTCATCATCAGTGACAATGGGTTACATTTTGTGAACAAATAGTTTTTCTACTTTGTTGTCTAAATATAGGGGCAATTCATAAACAGGAACCCCATATCATGCTAAAATTAGTGGGCATGTAGAAGTAGCTAACCATGAACTCAATATAATTCTAGAAAAAAATGGTTAGTTCTTACAGAAAGAATTGGTCAGTCAAGTTGGATAAAGATCTATGGACATATAGAACAGTGTCGAAACAACCATAGGGACTTCACCCTTCAAGTTGGTCTATGGAAAATAATGTCACTTACCTGTGGAGATAGATCATAAGGCTTATTGGGAAATTAAATTGCTTAATATTGATCTTAGTCTTGAAAATGAACACAGAAAGTCACCGGTGAATAAGATGGAGGAATTCAGATTGGACACGTATGAGAATGCGCGAATTTTCAAGGAAAAGAAAGAAATATCATGACCGTCTGATTAAACTGAAGGAATTTCATTAAGGGGAAAAGGTCTTGTTGTATAATAGTAGACTCAAATTGTTCCCCAGTAAAATTTAAGTCTAGCTGGACGGGACCGTATGTGCTGAAACATGTATCACCATATGGGGTGATTGAGATCCTGAACATGGACGGAACGGGGAGTTTCAAAGTGAATGGGAACAGGCTAAACTCGTACCTTGGTGGAGGATTTGCTCAGCAATCCTCGAGCATCTTAATCAGTTGAGGATGCATAGTTGAGTCAAGCTAACGTCTATAACTTAAAACTAACTCTAACTCTTCCACTAGCTTAAATTTTCCCTCTTGTTTCTCTCTTTCTTATAACGTAGAATAGGTAAAGGTTAGTGTATATTATGACTTGTTGGTGCAGGAAGGAATATGTTGCGGAAGGTCGGAATGAGGCTTTTAAAAGGCTCCTTATGAGGGTACACGTGTGCTACTGCGCACCTGGAAGGCTACACCACGCATGTGGTCGGGCAAATTATGTCGTCGGACTACGTTAGGACATACGCGGCCGCGCACTTGAAGGGTGGACCATGCACACGACTGTTCATGTGTACCAGTGTACTACAATATATGCATGGTCGTGCATGGGATGACCTGACCGCGCACAGGTAAGTACCCTCCCCCTTTAATATCTACCCCAACCCTCAACCCCCTTCTAATATTTCCCCCTTTTCTCTCCTCTTTCACAAACACAACCCCTAATCTGCTGGAACCTTTCCCAATCTCTCTCTGAAACCAATCAAACACCCCCCCCCCCTCAAGTTTTATTCATCCAATTACTCTTTCATATATGTAACTTTGTTTTGTCCATGATTTTCTTCTACTTCTTTCTTTTGTAGTTCTTTTTTTCTTTTCTCGTTCATTTTATTTTTCTTATGGGGTGACGATTGAGTTTCACCATGTGTACTGAGATCATGGTTGCTAGGTAGTGAAGTTTGTATGTATGTAGTCCACCTAGGGCTAAAATTTGCTTTGTGGGGGAATAGGAACAACATTGCATGTTAAGTGTTTGTGTAAATGCCACAGTGAGGTTGAGAGTATAATTTTGTGACCAAGTGTGAGGGTGAAGTCTGAGTAGCCTTTCTTGGTCCGCCGAGTGATTTATTTGCTGATATTTTTCTGGTTGTTTAAGGTGCAATGGCTCCCTACAAGAAAATAAAAAATGTAGGTGCCTCCACCGGTAGTCAAGCGGGCACGTCCAAGTCGCGAGCTTCTGCATCCTCTTGTCCATATGATCAGAATAAGTTTGTCTCATGGGAAGCCCAACAACGGTTTAATAGCAAAGCAGGCAAAAAGCCCATACCGGAAAGGGGAATCGATATTGGGTCTCTCCAAAATGACTGTCACAATGTGTTTTAGGAATTGGTCACGCGAGGAATGGGGGTGTTCTTTGAAGAACATGATGAGGTAAATTTAATGGTTTTTCATGAGTTCTATGAGAATTTCTCGAAACATGAGGACTACGTGTTACGGAAGAAGAAAGTGGACTTCTCCAAGGAGGCCATCCAAAGGGCCTATCACTTGTCGGAGTATGTGGAAGACCCTAATGTAGAAGACCGCTATATGGCGTACAACAGGGAACCATGTCCATGGCTCACGTTAGAACATTTGTATGCCCGGGAAGGATTTGGTGTGGTTGAACCAAGGCCACAAATTTCACTCTACTTTCACTCACTTTTGAGGGGAAGTTCTAGCTTTACATAATTAATAACCGCATGATGTCTTCCAGCAACACAACTGAGGTAAATGGTCCCCGAGCTGCTTTGATTTGTTGCTTTGTCACTGGACACGACTTTGATGTGGTTAAGGTCATTCAAGATGGGATGAAAATTCACTTTTCGGTGAAGAGGTATGGGTTCTTTTCATCGTCACTAGTCACTAGTCACTCGGTTATGTTGTGAGGCACGGGAACCAGAAAACAAGGCTACGAATCGGAAGGTCAAGCAAGAAAAGAATTTTAGGGCTAATATAGTTTGTAATTGGGAAGGAACCTGTTGTGGTTGCTTAGGAAGATAATGAGGACTCCGATACGCCCGACGAGGTAAGGGTGGTTCACGGTGAGGATGTTGTTGCTTCTCCCCCACATGAACAGGGTGTTGGAGAACCTATAGGCGGCAGATGGCAAAAGAGAATGGTTTACTTATAATAGGAGATGGTGGGGATGCGTACTTCACTAACTGATTTGGGATCTTAGGTGGTCTCCCTTACTATATAGAATGTCAAGTCCGAGAAGAAGATCATGGCATGGCTGCGTGCGCTTGGTCCGGCTTGTCATTCGGACCTTGACACCGTCTCCGACACGAAGTGGCTCGATCAGGGGAGTTTTTGTCACCTTTGCATTTTAATTTTGTGACATGAGGACATGGCACTTGTTAAGTGTGGGGGTAGGGTAGTGTAAATAGTTTGTTTCATTTGTTCCCTGTTGAAAAAAAAACAAAAAAAAATACTTTCCTTAATTTTTTTTTAAGGATAACTTCTTCACTTGTATTTCCATGTGTTTCTTGTTTGGTTCTTTACCATGGTTGTAACATTTTGAACCAGACACCTTTTAGGTTAGATTTTTTTTTATGTCGTTGTGTTAATTTTTGAAAAGTTGCTTGTGGTTGGCAAAGTTGATTGTGCCTGACTGGTGGGATGTACGATCCTACCCTTGTAAGTCAGAGAGACCATTGGCGACTACGATCTGAATTGTGTGCCAGCACGAGACACTATGTGGGGTGAGGCAAATGTTTTCTTAGTGATCATGCCTGACAAGGTCTAGAACTTGGCTTGGTTGTGACTCAAGGCGAAATCTTAGGTAATAGTCAAGTTTGGAGATGACTGCAGGCTTTCTTTGATAGCTTCTTGTTTCTTCGACTTCTTTGAACCCTCCTGCGAACTGGTACTTTATCCCTAGTCAACCCAGTTGAGCCTAATTCCTTCTTTCTTTGGCAACCACAGTACGACCTGAACTTGTAGCCATCCCTAAGCACTTGAGTGCCTTGTGTGTAATGCTAAAATTTTAAGAGACATAAGTGTGGGGGTGGGGGCTGATTTTGAGTGGAAACAAGGTGAAGTAGAAAAAAAAGTGCAACATCATGAATGAATGTGAAGTACGAGAGTGGGGGGTTATGAAAGAAAATAAAAGGAAAATGACAAAAGAAAAAAGGAAGAAGAGAAATTTTGCTCATGTTGAGTAAGGAGAAGAAAGTGAATGTTCCCTTGCTGATGTAAAATACTTCTATGTATGTGCTTAAAGAATTGAGAACTGGGGTGTGCTTTTACTCGGGAGTTCGTGGACAATTGCCAATGAAAAAGGAGTAGGACAAGTATGAGTTGTTGGTATTAAAGTTCTTAGGGAGACGTAGATTCTCTCATACAGATTATATCCCACCCATCCCATAACCTACGTTACAACCAAATACAAAGTCCTACATGATCTAGATGAGGTTGTTCCTACATTAGTGGAGAGTTATACGATAGCCAAGATTATGGTACTTTGGAAAGCATGAATCACTTCTTTGCGAGGGTGAGCGATTGTTGTGTACTTCCCGAGGCCATTAATTGCAAGTGGTGTATGAATGGGAATTGTCTCTTTCTTGTGAGGTGTATTGAGGATTTGGTGCCAATTTGACCACAACACTAGTGGAATGTTATGGCCAGGGTTGAGGTGGAATGTGACCCCCAAGATGGTATCAAGTTGATTTAGCGGGCCACTTGTCTAAAGTGGTTGCAGTGTTAGGAGCATCTCCAATTTAGATTTTCTCCGGACGAGCAAAAGCTAAGTGTGGGGGTGTTTGATGAGCTTAAAGTTACTTATTATTTATGCCCACTTTGCGTCTTTGTTTTGTTTGATTCGATCGAGATTTGGTCAAATTTTGGTCTAATATGTTGTCTTTTAGTGCAGGCGATGCAGGGGGGATCAATGGATGAATAGTGCACTTATTGGGAGGATAAAGAGTTGAGCAAGAGGAAAACCCAGGTGTGACCGTGCACAAGCGACCCCACCGCGCACTTGAGCGCGCAAGTGACACATAATTTTTCCAGAGGTGCGCGGTCACACTTCCAGGTGCGCGACCGCACACGTCCGGCTTCGGGAATTCGACCCAGGTCTTTTTTTTAAATTTGGAGGTGGCCCTTTTTGACATATATGAAGCCTATCTCGTCTCAAAACCAGGCATCTTGGATTTTGGAGAAACTTTTGGAGAGAAGAAGGCAGGGAACAACGAAGACTCTAAATACTTCATCCATTCATTCAATACAGAAGTTTTTTTTTTTTTTGGGAATTGTAATGTCTTCTTGTTCTTCTGATACTCTTGTGATAAACAACTTCTCTACTATGGAGTAATCTTTTTTAGGGTTATTGACGGGTATTGTGATTTGACTATTGTTTTGGGGTTTATTTCTACTTGTTGCCTAAACTCCTTGAATGAGTTATTAATTAAATGGCAACGCCAGTTTTGGTTTTACTTCAATTGAAAAGAAGTGTTGCTGCAATTTGCATTGTGTTATCTTGTTTGGGTTGACTTTACGCCTCTTAAAGGTAATCGAAAGATCTTGGAGATTTATCAATTGACCCAATTTAGAGGAATAGTCGAGAGACGTTCTTCGTAAGATCATTCATTCAATGTATTTTTGCATATGTTCACAGAACCTGTCATTAGGTTGGTTAACGAACTCTCGTTCATTTGGAAGAAGAATTCGAATCCTTAAATCAATTGTTGCTACTTAGTCACTAAATTTCTATTATTTTCTCACAATCGATAATCTTAGTTTTGACTATTAGTCGATAAGAACTTAAATCGAAGGTTTATTTTCCTGGATGGTGTTAAGTTGAAGATTTATTAGAACATTATTTAAACAATCCTTGTGGAGACGATTTAATACAATACTATGTTTGACTAGCGAGCCTAAATTTTATACACCGGTTTTGCACACGTCACACTGCTTAATATGAACTCTTTTATGTTGTTTACATGCTTCTCACATAGTTTTATCATCAACAGTAGTTTATTTGTCTTGATATTTCTTGAGCTTGTGATGTAGCCTCGATCGTCATGAATCTTGCATTAAATATACTTGGACTGTCTCACATCTTTTTGTTTTTTCCGATAATGCCAAAAGGGGGAAGATAGAGTTGGGGGTGCTTGATGCACTAGGGTGCTTAATATATTGGTGCTTGATGTACATAGGTCACATTGTATTAGTTTGTGTTGCTGCTCTTGTGATGAGATGATTACGTGGCTTATGCGCACAAAATTTGTCATCATCAAAAAGTAAAAACTTATTAAGTATTGATGTTTTGATGATTAACGAAGTTTGTCCAGAGAATGTGTGCTAAGAACCAGGTCCTCGAGGTCGTTGTTGAAGGTTCTTATAAGACAGTAACTTTTTCCCGAAGTTACTTGAGTCCGAGTTTGGTGAAAGAAGGTTGTTAATGTGAAAAGGGTCGTTGTCCCAGAAGGTATACTTGCATAAGTAATAGACAAGAATCACAGGATTTGTGAACTGTAGGATTCCTATCGAATGAGAAGTCGACTATGCATAGGTTTCCTAGAAAATCTTGGAGCCCAGACAACTAAAATACTTTCTGGATGGACTGAGGACGATAATCCTTTTGCACATAAACTGTGAAACTACATTTTCAAAACTTAAGTAGATTACTAATCTGAGTGTTTTTCTTGAGTCAGTTAGTGAATGTGTTTTAGGAAATCGAGTTATAATCAAGTGTCATGCATAATCTGTGAGTTGAAATAATTGTTTGAGTTTGTCAATTAGAGTAACTTGTAAGTCAAATAGTTGAAGTATGAGAACTTGTGAGTATTGAATTACATGCCGTGTAATCGATACATTTTGCTCATTTGTTTTAGTGAAGTTGAAGTAAAAATCCTACGTGGTAGGTTATGATTTTTGCACTTTTAAGCCGGGTAATTTTTTACGTAAAAATTATTGTATTCTTTTACTGTTAATTTATTTTATGCTTAAGAAGTAAGGTAAAGAACCAAGTTCTTTAGCAATTCAGAAAGACAATCAAACTAACAGTTTCAAACCCGAAACAACTGTGCTTTGGAAAAATACCTATTTTTTATAAGACCAAATAGGCACTTAGAGCTTTGTAAATCTCAGATTTATCAAGAGCAGCTTTTAACTTGATAACCATAATTTCGAAGCTCGGGTTTCTAATATAGTAGCCTCTCCATTTACTTTTATTTGTCCATTATATTAAAAGTATATTTTCACTTTTACATATTTATTTTACCAAATCAAGATAAAGACAAAAAAAATTCTTTGTTTTACCCCATATCATTAACCCAACCATTTCTCAATACTTTTTGAAATGCTATTATTACTACGAGTAAAATTATAAAATACATAATTTATTTAATATTTCTCAAAGGCAGTACAAAGTCAAAAATGGTTATTATTTTTGTGTTAAGTGCTTAATTTTGAGTTCCTTTTTGCAATGTTTGTCGGAATGAATTATGTGGGCAGTCATGAAATACAATCTCAGTCATATGGTAAATATTTAATATTGCATATATCAGTATTAGAATGAGATCAAGTGCTTTCACATATATCGTTGCCCAATTTGACTTGATTTTTAATGGAATACGTACTTAATTTAGTGTGCCACGGCCCACGGCAACTGAATAACTTAGTACCATAAATTAACCATAATGCTTTATTTTGCGATATACATTTTATCTGTTTTCAGGCAGAGTACTATTCGAGTCAAATAAACACCGATACTTTATTCGAAAAAGGAAAGAGAAAACCATAAAGTAAGGACTTTGTACCACATTCTTGCGACATACGCAAAGAAACATTCCTCTGTTCAACGGCATACTCTTAGACATCTTTAACTTTCCATCTCCACGTTTATTTACTTCCTTTTTTTTCTTTCTTCTTTTGCTTTCTCATTTATCTTATTAGTTTTGTTTTCCTTGTAAAGTTATACGGGACATTAAAACCAAAAAGCATCTAATGTTTTGTAACGATCCGATCGGTTGTTTCGTGAGTTATAGTTCCGTTTTCTTCATTTCTACTTCCTTTTGTGTTCTTCAGCTGTATTTTATCATATCGTGTTGGTTGATTCGGGTCCGCAGTGAATTCATAATGGAATGAGACACTTAGTCTTTTATTAGGAAGCTTAAGTTGAAAAAATCAACCGGATGTTGACTCATGTGTAAACGTCTTGGATTTGGATTTTTATGGTTCGATTAGCTCCAATAGGTGATTTTGGACTTAGGAGCGCGTCCAGAATGTGACTTGGAGGTCCGTGGTAGAACTAGGCTTGAATTAACGAAAGTTGAAAATTTGGCGATTTTGGTCGGCAATGGAAAATTTAATATCGGGGCCGGAATGGAATTTCGAAAGTTGGAATAGGTTCGTAGTGTCATTTGTGACGTGTGTGTAAAGTTTGAGGTCATTCGGACGTGGTTTGGTAGGTTTCGGCGTCGTTTGCGAAATTTGAAGGTTTAGAAGTTCTTAGGCTTGAATTTGAGGGTAATTTGGTGTTCTTATGTTGTTTTGAATGTTCCGAAGGCTCGACTAAGTTCGTATGTTGATATATGACTTGTTAGTGTGATTGGTTGAGGTCCCAAGGGCCTCTGGTGAGTTTCGGATGGTTAACGGATTGATTTTTGGTGTTGGGAGATAGTTGTTTTTGCTGGTTTCTGAAGTTGGTGGTGTTTTCCGCACCTGCGGATGGGGAGCCGCAGGTGCGAGGTCGCAGGTGCGTTTGGGTGAGGTCGCGGATGTGGAGGACCTAGGCTGAGTCCGCAGGCGCGTAAGATTTGTCGCATTTGCGAGCCCGCAGGTGCGAGATTTGGGGCGCAAATACGGATGGGAGATGTTTGGCCAATCCCGCAGAAGCGGAATGAGGACGCGCAGGTGTGCACCTGGGGCGCAGGTGCGGAATTTGATGACTTAAGTGGTTCTCGCAGGTACGAGGACATGACTGCAGGTACGGTTCCGCAGGAGCATATATCGGCCGCAAGTGCGAAAGCCCTGGGCAAAAAGTATAAAAAGAACACTTCGCGAATTTTGGTCCATTTCCACCATTTTCAATTCTGTTTTTGGAGCTTTAGGGGTGATTATTAAGGGAGATTCAAGGGGTTTTCAGTGAGGTAAGTTTCTTGCACTCTAATACTCCTATATATGGTGATTTCTTGTTGTCTAATCATTTAAGTAGTTGAAATTAAGGTGAAAAGAGGGATTAGGGCTTGGGATTTTAGAGAGTTTGATATGAGGATTTGAAGGATCAAACGGTGTCGGATTTTGATAAATTTTGTATGTATGGAATCGCGAGTGAATGAACTTTCAAGTTTTGTAATTTTTGTCAGATTTCAAGACATGGGCCCCGAGGCCAAGTTTGAGCCTATTTCGGGTTTGGGGTCAATTTGATAATTTTTCTTGTGGAATTTGTTCTTTTAGCATAAATTCATGGTATTGTACTGATTGGTGAATAGATTCGGAGCATATGGAGGCTGAATCGAGGGGCAAGAGCATCGTAAAATAGAGATTTGATCTGTTTGAGGTAAGTAACGATTTTAAATCTGGTCATGAGGGTATGAAACCCCAGATTTTGCGTCATGTGACTATTTTGAGGTGACTTACATGCTAAGTGACGGGTTTGTGGGCTTGCACCATGGGGATTGTGACTTGGTCCGTCCTGTATCAACCGTAAAGTTGAATATTTTGTTGAAACTATATGATTCTTATGTGTTTTAGAAAGAAATTTTGTAAATCATGATGGATGTCATGTTTAGGCTTTATGCCAGTGTTGTTTGGACCCTTAGAAGCTTTTTTTGCTATCCTCTTATTGTTTTGATTGAAAATCTATACTCAGTCATGTTTATACATACTTACTGCATAGCTCAGTCTCTGTTACTCTATTTTTTATGTATCATATAAATGTTGTTTGGGCTGAAAACCTTATTTTTCTGAGAGCCCACGAGGCTGGAGAGGTTTATGAATGAGTGAGGCCGAGGACTGATTTGTGAGGATATTTATGGGATCGGGTTGCATGTCGCAGCATGTTTGAAATAGGTCGAGGGCCTCATTGATTTATGCCATGATTGGCTTGATATAGCGCTTGGGTTGAAGGAGCCCCTCCGGAGTCTATATACTCCTCTGGTGAGCGCAGGTACCTACTGAGTGCAAGTGCCGAGTGCTGAGTGACTGGGAGGCATAAGCGATGGTGATGTTTTCCCGAGGGGTTGTATACGAGTGATTGTGAGGTTTGCCCGAGGGACTGTATATGAGCGATATTTTGCCCGAGGGACTTATTATGATTTCATCATTTTTTCTCACCTTTGCATTGAGCCTTTGTTTGAAAACTGTTGAAAGATGTCTTTAAATAATTTTACTGGAACTGAATTTAAACGAGTTGTTTTGATTCAAACTCTGGTTTTAAAAGCATGTCGTATTTTATTGAGTTTTTGTGATATGAACTTTACTTGTATTATTGCTCGTCATCAGAAGCGGACCCAAGATTTGAGCACGATGGGGGCATCACTGTATGCCAGTCACTAGTGATAAAATTCAGCGTGCAACTCATTATTGAAAACTCAATGATTATGATGACTTATCATTTAAGTATTAACAAAAAAAGTTCTTAAAAAATAAAGCACCGATATATATATATATATACATATATATATACATATATATATATACATATATATACATATATATATATACATATATATATATATATATATATATGTAGAGAGAGAGAGAGAAAGAGAGAGAGAGAGAGAGAGAGATTTCTTCGCAAAATGGATGCTATGGGAAGGGAAGGTGTTTGATTAAGCATGTTTCATACTTTAAATTCTAATTTTTAATAAATAAAAAAAAGGGCCAGTGATCAAAAGTGTGTTCAAACGTAAATTTATCAAAGACACACTAAAAAATTCAAGATAAATAGTATGGTAATATTAAAAGAACTGAAAAAGAGTCTCAAACTATTAGTTGTCATTGCCGAGCAATATTGTTGAAAAAGGTTGTCACAAAATGATATGTATTTTTTCATTTGTGGACCGATAAGTTACAATTTGATGATTTCAATTTTAAGGGATAAATTTGAAAAGAATAAAATTAATTAGGTTGACTATTATGTACTAGCACTAAACTATAATTGACTTTAAAAAAAGAAGAAGATAAAAGTAAAAAATAAAACAATTTGCTATGAAATATAAATTATATTGTATTCAAAGAACTAAAATTTTAATTGAGTTAACTAATATAATTAGTATTAAATTATAATTGATTCATAAAAAAGGACAAAAGTAAAAAAAATAAAGTAATTTTTTATTAAATATAAATTACATTGTACTCAAAGAATAAAAATAGAAAGGAGGGAAAAAACTGAAAAGGAGTAAAAAAGACAGAATAAAAATAGGAAGGAGGGAAAAGGAGTAGAAAATGCTAATGGTGGGATTCAAACTTGCATCACTTGCAAAGAATAGAACTTAAATGGCCAATGCAGCCACTTGTCCAATCAATTTCTTTGTGTTAAGGAGACACACTTAAAATATTTAAGGGGTCCCATATANTATATATATATATATATATATACAAAATTTTTGCCGAGGCTAACGGGGTCCCATGACCCCTCAACCTACAATGTAGGTCCGCCCCTGCTCGTCACTACTTCTCAGTCTTTATTTACTGTTATTACTTACTGAGTTGGCGTACTCACATTACTCCCTGCACCTTTTGTGCAGATCCAGGTGTTTTTGGACACGGTAGAGGCTGTTGATTATTCATGACGCAGATTCTCGGAGTTAGCAAGGTAGTTGCCTGGCGATCGCAACCGCGCTTTCCTCTTTCTTTATCTTTCCTTAGTTGTACTTGATTAATCCCAGACTATGTTAGTCCTGATATTTACAGACAGTTGTAGTAGTTGTTCATGACTAGTGGTACCCCAATGTCGTGCTTTTCTTTTCCGCACTTTTGTTTTGATTTGAACTCCTTTATGAAGGTTTATATTAAATAGCTTTGAAATTATCTTTGAAAGGAAAATATCGATTTATTTTGGAAATGTATCGGCTTGCCTATTACCACGATAGGCATCATCGCGACAGAATTAGTTTTGGGTCGTGACATGCTTTTAATTAATATATCTAGGATAATATTGATCAATTTCTTACAATGCACGT
The DNA here is from genome assembly GCA_005239505.1 of Nicotiana paniculata. Taxonomy (NCBI): domain Eukaryota; kingdom Viridiplantae; phylum Streptophyta; class Magnoliopsida; order Solanales; family Solanaceae; genus Nicotiana; species Nicotiana paniculata. The sequence goes on from ML322668.1 coordinate 61,429, forward strand.
TTTAGTATGAGGGACTAAGTGGTATAAATATGTTTTGAAATAAATCACATTTTTCTTTTTTTCCACTAGTTGGATCAAAGGATATAATTAACGATATGAGTTCAGTCAAATTAATGTTCACCTCCTCCTAACAAAGAATTTCCTTATAAAAAAAAAGTACTGAAAATTTAAAATAAGAGGAGAATAAAAAAATGAAAAAACGTGCGCGCTTATGTTTAGGACCTCTTAAACATTATAAGAATAATTGTAAGATTCACAAAAACTTTTGGCTTCAACAATTAAAATGATCTTCAGAAATTAAATTCACAAACAAAATTGGTTTTAACTTATATAAATAACAATGTAAGAATTATTATAGTACCATGTTTGGTAATTGACCGTACAAGAAACATTATTAATCTTCGCATAATTTTGATTGACTTTATTAAACGCTGCATTCATGATATACTCGCATAATTTATACTCCTTCCGTCTCAATTTATATGACAATTAACTTCGAGAGTCAAATAAATTAATTTTAATCGTGAATTCGGACATAGAATTTTTAAATTATTTTAAATAAAATTTAAATATTTATAAATTATTTTAAAAATACTATAATTTACAATAATTATTACATAATTTAAAGTATGTAAAAGACATATTAAAAAATTTACGACAAAAATACTTATTTGACTCTCGAGATCCGAACACCACCATCAAAATTGAGACAATTAAAGTACTTACTACATATAACAATAACTAAAAACTAAAAGGCCAATTTGCATTAAATTTTCACATAATAATGTTTGCATTATTATTCATCATATAACAACTCATTTAATATTAATCATTATAATTCAGAGTATATATACAATAACAGAGACGGAAGGAGTGTAGAACTTACGAGTTCGGCCGAACCCAATAACTTTGATCCAAATCATGAATTTTTTTAAAAAAATTCATTAAATATATATAAATAACTAATATAGAACCCACTAGCTAAATTCTCGAACCCATATATTTCAAATCCTGACACCACCTACAACAACTAAGTCTTAAACCAAAGAAGCCCTATAGTTAAATAAGCTCGTGAGCCGACTGATACACGTGGATGAACATGATATAGAATACTTAATAAATAAAATGCAAAATGGCAGAAACTGTAGGCCACAAGTGGCGGGTGTACAGGACTGAAACTGACGGAAATAACAAAAATAAAAGCTTCATTTATCACGTGCGCGCTTTTTGTTAGCATAGCGCGGCTGTTTAATTTGTGTTTGTGGGGAACGCCATCTTTCTAGACATACGTCCCTTTACAACACCTTTTAGGAAGTGGCCGTTTCGTGTTCAAAACGTCTGTTTTTATCGAACTGTATTAAAAACGTTGCTTTTACTTTTTCTAATACCCTAATGGGACCCCCCCCCCACCCACCCTCCCCCCTAACTCCCCTATCCAAGAAAACCAACTTGTATATATTCATTCAAAATTCCCCTTTCTTCTTCATTAATTTCTCTACTGTAATATCACAAACTTTTCCAACTTCAATATCTTTGATTCACTAATACTCTTTATTTCTTGATTCCTTATCTCCCTCTTCTCTCTCTCTACATATATATATATATATATAGAAGAAAAACTCCATTCATTCGCAGCTAGCTAGCTTTGCTCAGTAGAGTTTGTGGCTGAAGTTAAAAGAAGATGAGAAGAAACTGTAACTTGGAGCTCAGGCTTATGCCTCCTTCTTTTTCCTTTTCTCCTAAGAATTGCACTACCCCCTACTTCTCAATGTAAGTCTCTCTCTCTCTCTCTCTCTATATATATATATATATATATGACAAAGGCATAGAGATACTGCTAATCTTGTCTCCATGTAAATTCAATATGAATAATCTTGCATTTTTTTTTTCTTGTATATATAGGGATAGGGAGGATAAAGAAAGAACAGAAGAGAAGCAACAGCAGCTAACCATATTTTACGATGGAAAACTTGTGGTTTCTGATGCTACTGAGCTTCAGGTATGTAGTATTTTGCAATTTTTTTCTCTTTTTATTTTCTGTATATATTCCTTCTTCTTCTTTTTTTTCCGGGTAGAAAGAAGTTTAATTGTATGGACCCTTTGTGCACCCTTTGGTCACTCTATCATGACTTTGCATGTGTCGTTAAATGAAGGAAATCATCTTTACCGTGTCGGCTGAATTGGAATTGTAATATTTGTACAAATTTTTGTCGTTTTATAAGGTATTATTTTCATGGAAGGTGGTCTTATTTGTTAAAGAATACTGAAATGAAATTTCATGAAAATTCTCATATTATCATTCGAATTCAATAAAGGAAAGAGATGGTGTCCTACCCACTTTTGCCCCCCTTTTAGGCAGAGGGTAGGTGGTCAAGAATTAACAAACAAACTGGAAGGATTTGGTTTAAAAAGATACTACTATACTATATTTTTATTATTCATTAAATGCTAAAGGATCAAATTCTATATTTTGATCCAAAGAAATTGAGACCATAAAAAGAATCATACTTTCATTAAACGCGTTTGTTCAAGATTAAGATAAGAGATTAATACTATTTCGTAAATCCATAAAGGAATTAAGTGTTATTTTTGTCATACTTATTGGATTTAGTATCATTTTTCTGTACTCCTTTATATTATGTCGTCTTACACCAATTCTTAGAGGAAATTTAAAGAGATATTCAGCACATTTCTTTGTAACAAATGAGTTATTTGTTAATAAATCCTAGTAATTAATTATTTGTTTTCGTTTATTCAAATGCAGGCTAAAGCAATAATATATCTCGCAAGTAGAGAAATGGAGGAGAAAACAAAAATTCCGTCACCAATCTCAGAGTCATCATCATCAATTTCAGAGCCTTCGTCACCATTTTTACAATCTCCAGCTACTCATCATTCCATGAAGAGATCTCTACAAAGGTTTCTGCAGAAGAGAAAAAATAGAATTCAAGCAACTTCTCCGTATCATCACTAGTTTAGTTCCGTTTGTACATATATTTTGTAATTTGCGTGGAGAAAATTGGATAGCTAGGTGGATTACTAAGCATAACACCAGTGTATTACTTAATTTTACAGTTTTGGATCAATACATTTTTTCGAATATCTTATCTTTTTAGCTTAGAAGAACTCTTTCAAACCAAAGGTAGAGTTTGAAATCTATCATGGTATCAAGGCTAGCGAATTTTAGCTTGGTCAAATATTTCTATGGCTATCCGATTCTTCCATCTTCTTCTCTTTCTTAATATCTCTCACCCCCCAAATCTCCATACGAGTGCAAGAAAGTATATCCATTATATTTGTACCAGATCCAAGAAATGAAAAAGAAGGACAAAGAAACGAGTAAATTTGAAGTTCATATAGGCAACAACTACTGGGATCGAAAATAACAAGACGTCAGGCGAAAGCTAACAAAAAAAACATTGAGAGATGATAAATCAAACAACTAAGAGAATTATAGTAGAAAGGCATTATATATTATAATATATATAGTTGATGTTTTAACTTCAACACCACATAAGAGGGGATGATTTGGTTTGTGTCCAATTTTTCGCCTATACTGATTATAGAAGGATCGGGTTCTTCTATGCGTTCCTTAACCTACTATTGCTGAAATAATAAATGCAGAAAGTAAAGAACACAAGTATTTTACGTGAAAATCACCTGGCTCAAAAGGTTAAAAAACCACGACCTACTTCCCAGTAGAATTTTTTCAAACTCTCCACTAACTCACTGAGCCAAAAACTGCATTTACAAAAATACTTTTGTAAACCAAGGACTAACACTAATCTCACTATGCAACAAGACTCTAACTATTGCGACAACTTCAAGTTAACTCTAACTTGAATACTCTGAGTACCTAATGCAATTGCTTCTAGATAAAGCTGAAAGATACAATATGAAAACACCCACTACAATTGAACTAGAATAAAAGACAGCGCTTGGAGCTGGTTCTTCTATCTGGTTCATGTAGCTTCAGATTCGCACAATTGAATCTCACACAAATTGCTTGCAAAATGTCTTGCTATTTTGCACTCAATTCACGTTTAACTTCTGCGTTTGTGTGTGCCTGTAGAATGAGAACATCCTGCAATATATAGAGTTAGTAGATGAAGAAATTACTAGAGTTCTAATGCTACTCTTCCTTGGCGGAAGAGTTCTAGTTGATCTCAACTTCTAACTCCTTCTTTATCTTGGATAGTGTTCTCTTTGAGTAAGGAGTCCTTCCCATTATCAAGTATGCAACATTTTCGATCAAGAGATATCAATTATCATTTATACCAAGTTAAACTTATCTCCTTCACGTGCATCCCACATGCTCGAATCTGCATGTATCTATCCACATAAGGGATGGACCTGATTCATGCCTGAGCTTTCTTTGTCAATCTTCAAAACTAACCTTCACTTGGACCAACAATAATTTTGGACAATTGACCTACATAAATCAATTAATATAAAAGAAAAAAAAATTGATGAGCGAATAAATTTTGCCCTAGACAAGACTCTCTTAAAGACTATTGTAAATGCTATTATTTTTTTGTGTGAATATGAAAGTCCAAAATATTTTCCTCCTAGAAAGAGAGTAGTCAAATTTGATAGAGATCTATATTTTCCTTTTAGGGAAAGTAAAATTAACTATGGTAGATATCCGGTCCTTCCTTCGAGTAAAAGAAAAATTTAAAAACCGGGACAGCTCCTAACAACAATGACAGTTCATCCAGATGATCCAAGTTTAATTTGCAAGAAGATGTCCAGAGCAAAGAGATAGGGAAATAGAGAGAAATAGAAAGGGAGATAAAAATCAAGAAACACATTCATTTCACTATAAAAGAAGTTCGGGCTTGGAAAGTGAATTCCACGATTAAAATCTTATTTTCTTCATAACTCTATACTAGGGAAAGGAAAAAACTTCAAAAAATATTTTTTCCGTGCAGAATGGAATCTTCAGGTAGTTTCCGCCATGAATCCTTATCAAATTCATCTTCAACAAACTGAAGTTTCATATACGGATCGGAGATTCTTTTGATTCTAACATTTTTTTTTAATTTATTGAGATGATGTTTATCAAATGTAGTCGGGTATATGGATGCATAAGAGGAAGAAGGGAGCTAGCTAAGACAGGGGGATCTGTTAACCTGAGCGGTTTTGATTTTGATGATTGACAAAGGAACACATGCATGAACAAAGTCCATGGACAATGTACACAAGTGACGGACAGAATCAAGCAAAATGCATGCATGTAGAAGGGATAAGTATAAGTGGTTATTTCTGATAATCTCTGAACGAAAAGGTTGCACAATTGATAAAGAGCAGGACTCCTTACTTGAAGAGAACTCTATCCAAGATAAGGGAAGAGTTAGAAGTTGAAGTTGACTAGAACACTTCCACCAAGGAAGAGTAAAGCATTAGAACTCTAGTTAATCCTTATTTACTAACTCTATAAATATCAGTGTTGTTCTCTTTTACAAGTGATGCACACATACTGAAGTTAAGCACGAACTGAGAGCAAAATAGCAAGGCATTTTGTGAGCAATTCTTGTGAGATTTAAGAGTGCGATCCTGAAGCTACACAAACCAGATTGAAAAACCAGCTTCATAAAGAGTTTTATGTGTCTTTCTTTATTTCTAGTTCAAAGTCTAGTAGGTGTTTTGAGTTATACCTTTCAGCTTTCTTAGAAGCAAATTGTACTAGGTACCTGTGTTGCATCTTTCAAGTTAGAGTTAACTTGAAGTAGTCGCAACAGCTTGTGGCATATTGTTATAAGGGTTAGAGTTAATCCTTAGGTTTGCAAGAGTTTGTAAACTTTGTTGTTGGCTCAGAGTTGTAGTGAAGTGTTTGGAGAAAATCCTACTGGGTAGTAGGTCGTAGTTTTATCACCTTTTGAGTCGGGTATTTTCCACGTAAAAATCCTTGTGTTCTCTAGTTTCTGCATTTATTATTCCACAACAGTAGTATAAGAAACACATAGAAGAACCAGGTCCTTCTATAATCTGTGCACGAAAAAAATTAGACACCACACAAATCATCCCCTCTTGTGTGGTATTGAAGTATAAAACATCAGGATCCAATATCACCCCTAAAATTTTGTTATCTGCATGGAATATTTCACTCGAATCATGAAGTTTTCTTTGCGTTTCATAAAAAATATAAAGGGCTCAAGCTGAACCACCTCTGCTTTAATTTCCGAAAGATGTGTTGATATTCTGTAAAGGGTATTTCCAGGTTGTAGTACTGTTGCGCAGAGGGCTGCAGACTTTCTCAAATACCTCAGGCCTAACTACTTTTTTTTATAGATATTAAGTTTCCCAGACAGACGTCTAGGTTGTGTTGTATCCAAAAAAGCTCAAGAGGGGGGCTAGGCCTGACCTCACAAAATACAACAACGGTGATACAATCACCCCCAAAAAAGGACAGGAGGTTCATATATATACACCCTCCTTCCTAAGCCCTATGAACAAAATTAACTGACAAAAAAGTTAGATTTTTCATAATTTGTCCTTATAGTAGGATGTTGCCATTTATCAAGGAGAACTGGTCCTTTTATGTTTTTGGGCAATTCTTGGAATTAACAATACACCATTCTCTGATTTGTTGTGGTAGCCAATTTAGCAAGACAATCCGCTACCTGATTCCTTTCTCTGAAACAATGTCTGACTGTTGCTTGTGTTTGTTTAATAATGAGGGAAACTCTGTCTATTACCTTTTGAATTTTCATATTGTTAGAATATCCATCCGTGAGCATATTCACTATGATCTTTGAGTCTAGTTCGATAGAGAAATTAGTGTACCCATTTGTCACGATCCTAGTTCGCCCTCCGTGAACATGTCGTGACGGCACCTAGTTCCTATAACTAGGTAAGCCTAACAATGCGGAATATCAACATAACTTGCAGAAATAATTAAGTAAAAGAAAGCTGAACAATCTAAAAGGAAGACTGTATATAAATGCCACTTGGCATATACAACCCAAAATAATACGGAAGTCTACAACATCAGCCCAAGACCCGAAAAATCACAGGAAACACAGGCTAACAGAATATAATACACTGCTCTAACTCCAGAATATCTATACCACTGTAAGGAAGGATAAACTTTTCACAAAAAGCTGGAATAAGATAGAGACTCCTGGTCTGCGGACGCGGAAAATATACCTCGAAGTCTTTGATGTATCTCTCAACCTCGGGGATAGTGCGCCTGAGTGGAGGTACCTGGATTTGCACATGAAAAACATGCGCAGGAAAGGGCATGAATACACCACATCGGTACTCAGTAAGTGCCAAGCCTAACCTCGGGTAGTGACGAGGAAGGTCAGGGCCCTACTGAGGCCAAACAATATAATAGGAATTTACAGTATGAAAACAGGCGATAATAATGAGTACATCAGTGAAATAAGACAGGTCAAACAAGGCAATAACTAAACACAAGAATAGAGTAAACCCGGAATATGTAAAGCATAATAACAATGGTAACAATGAGGATCTCCCAAGATACCGTCCTGTAATCCTTTTCTCAACTGTCCGGTGGATCTCCCAAAATACCGTCCCGTAGTCCATCATATGTATATCCGAAGGATCTTCCGGGATACCGTCCCGTAGTCCATCATATGTATATCCGAAGGATCTTCCGGGATACCGTCCCGTAGTCCATCATATGTATATCCGAAGGATCTTTCGGGATACCGTCCCATAGTCCATCATATGTATATCCGGAGGATCTTTCGGGATACCGTCCCGTAGTCCATCATATGTATATCCGAAGGATCTTCTGGTATACCGTACCGTAGTCCATCATATGTATATCCGAAGGATCTCTCGGGATACCGACCCGCAGTCCTACTATCAGTGTGCAGGGGGATCTCCCGGAATACTGTTCCGTATTACCAAAGTAAATATGCAGGGGGATCTCCCGGGATACCGTCCCGTAGTCCCAAAATAAATATGCAGGGGGATCTCCCGAGATACCGTCCTGTAGTCTCAAAGTAAATATGCAGCCACAACAAGAAGACATTCAGATTTTAAGTGCAAAAATACAAGGCAACAAGTAATTCTAGCCCAACATGCTTCACGTAGTACAATTTAAAGCAATTTAAGCAAATAGGTAATTTGGGGCCACTAGGCATGATGTTCTAAGCTAACATAGGGTATGGTTGCAATTAAAATAAAACAGGTAAGAAAGAAATTCAGTCTAAATTTGAAGTAAAACCGGATTTTTCAACAATTAGCACAAGTACGCGCTCGTCAACTCACGTACAAGGCATTCAGTTACCAAATATCACATCCTAAGGGGAAATGTCCCCCACACAAAGTTAAGCAAGCCACTTACCTCGAACCGGCTCAAAATCAACTTGAAACCACACTTTTGCCACGAGTATCCGACTCCAAATGGCCCAAATCTATACAATTCAATACATATCGTAAATAACATCTAATGCAACTAATTATACTGTTTAATTCAAGGTAAGGCGCGAAATTATGTAAAATGACCAAAACGCCCCTCGAGCTCACGACTCGGAATTGGGCAAAAGTTATATTTCCCGCACACCCATTCACTCACGATCTCATTTAATCAGAAACAATAAAAATCTGATGCCAAAAACCCCATAATTTTTTTCAGAATTTTGGATTGGGAAAATCTCATCAATTTCCTATGGTTTTTCCTCTATTTTTAATAATTAAACTAAAGAAAACAACGGGAAATAATGGTCTAACAATGGATTAGGATTCGAAAACGTTACCTAAGATCCTTCTCTGCAAAACCCACTAAAAATTGCCACTCCTTGAGCTCTTACCCGATTTTTAGAATAATGAGATGAACTCTCAGATTTTTGGAATAAAAGACACATGCAATCCGCACCTACGGACTCGATCACCGCACCTGCAGAAAAAATATCGCAGGTGCGGAAGTCACTTAAAAGAACTAGGGCTGCAGCTGCGGTCGATTGGTCGCGCCTGCAGTCCCGCACCTGCATAACCCAGGTCGCACCTGCGACCACTAGTCAATCACCCCTCTATCGCACCTCCGATCAAGACCATGCGCCTACGAGTCCGCACCTGCGGAAAGACCTTCGCAGGTGCGAAGACGCCAGAAGAGGCCTGGTTCAGCAGCAACAATTTTCCCAAATTTTACCCGTTAAGCATCTGAAACAACCCCGAGGCCCCCAAGACCTCAACCAAAACCACCAACCAACCCTAACACCTCATTTGAACTAGGTCGAGCCTTAAAAACACGTCTCTTAACATCAAAATCATCGATTATGCATAGGTTCAAGCCTAGAAACTTAGGAAAATTCTAAAATTCACATCCGACGCCGAAACACATCTAAACTTATCCGAATGACCTCAAATTTTGCACACACATCCCAAATGACATGAAGGAACTACTACAACTTCCGGGCTTCCATTCCGACCCTCAGATAAAAAATTCACCATCGGACCGGAAACTCCAAAAATTCAAACTTCGGCATTTTGAAGCCTAAATGAGCTACGGACTTCCAAAATACATTCCGAACACGCTCCTAACCCCTAAATCACCTAACGGAGCTAAGGAAACCATCAGATTTCCATTCTGAGGCCGTCTTCACACTGCTACGACTACGGGCAACTTTCCAACACTTAAGATCTAATTTAGGGACTAAATATCCCAAAACTCTCCGAAACTTAAAACCGAACGTCCCGGCAATTCAATTAAGCAGAAATAAACTTGGGGAAAACAGTTAACAGGGGATTGGGGCGTTAATTATTAACACGACCGACCGGGTCGTCACATCCTCCTACACTTAAAAATTTGTTCATCCTCGAACGAGCATAAAGACATACCTGAAGTAGAGAAAAGGTGAGGGTAACTGCTACGCATATCCTGCTCGGTCTCCCAAGTCGCCTCCTCGGCCGGCTGACCCGGCCACTGAACCTTTACTGAAGCAATGTTCTTCGACCTGAGCTTTATGACCTACCTGTCCAATATAGCTACAGGATCCTCAACATATGATAGATCCTTATCCAAATGGGCGGAGCTGAAATCCAAGACATGGGACGGGTCACCGTGATACCTCCGGAGCATCGAAACATGAAATGCCGGATGAACTCCTGCCAAGTTGGGAGGTAAGGCAAGCTCATAAGGAACCTCCCCAACACGCCTCAATATCTCAAAAGGGACAATAAACTTCGGACTCAACTTCCCTTTCTTCCCAAATCTCATAACGCCCTTCATAGGCGAAACCTGAAGCAGAACCCGCTCTCCGACCATATATGAAACATCACGAACCTTTCGGTCTGCGTAAATCTTTTGTCTGGACTGGGCTGTATGGAGTCTATCCTGAATCACCTTTACCTTCTCCAATGCATCCTGAACCAACTCTATGCCCAATAGCCTGGCCTCACCCGGCTCAAACCAACCCACCGGAGATCTGCACCTCCTACCATATAAAGCCTCATATGGCACCATCTGAATGCTGGATTGATAACTATTGTTGTAAGCAAACTCCGCCAATGGAAAGAACTGATCCCATGACCCTCCAAACTCAATCACACATGCACGGAGCATATCCTCAAGAATCTGAATAGTGCGCTCAGACTGTCCGTCCGTCTGTGGGTGAAATGTTGTGCTCAACTCTACCCTGGTACCTAACTCCTGCTGAACGGCTCTCCAGAACCATGAAGTGAATTGAGTACCTCTGTCTGAAATAATAGAAATTGGAATACCATGCAGACGAACGATCTCCCGAATATATTTATGCGCCAACCGCTCCGATGAATAAGTAATCAGTACCGAAATGAAATGGGCTAATTTGGTCAGCCGATCCACAATCACCCAAATAGCATCATGCTTCCTCAAAGTCCAAGGGTGTCCAACCACAAAGTCCATGGTGATCCGCTCCCACTTCCACTCTGGAAGCTCAATCTGCTGAAGTAACCCTCCCGGTCTCTGATGCTCACATTTGACCTACTGACAATTGAGGCACTTGGCTACAAACTCTGCTATATCCTTCTTCATCCTTTGCCACCAATAGTGTTGCCTCAAATTGTGATACATCTTCACAGTACCCGGATGGATGGAATACCGCGAACTATGTGCCTCTGCCAAAATCAACTCCCGAAGCCCATCAACATTGGGCACACAAATCCGACCCTACATCCTCAATACCCCGTCATCTCCAATGGTCACATATCTGGCATCACAATGCTGGACCATGTCCTTGAGGACAAGTAAATGAGGATCATCGTACTGCCGCTCCCTGATGCGATCGAATAAGGAAGACCGAGAAACCACACAAGCCAATACCCGGCAAGGCTCAGAAAGATCCAATCTCACGAACTAACTGGCTAAGGACTGAATATCTAAGGCTAGAGGCCTCTCAGCTGCATGAAGGTATGCCAAACTCCCCAAACTCTCCGCCCGGCGACTCAAGGCGTCGATTACCACATTGGCCTTCCCGGGTGGTATAATATAGTGATGTCATAGTCCTTTATCAACTCTAACCATCTACGTTGGCGCAAATTTAGATCCTTCTGCTTGAATATGTGCTGCAAACTCCGATGGTCAATATAAATCTCACAAGGCACACCGTACAAATAACGAGGCCAGATCTTCAAGGCATGAACAATGGTAGCTAACTCAAGGTCATGGACAGGGTAATTCTTCTCATGTATCTTCAACTGTCTGGACGCGTAGGCAATCACCCTACCATCCTGCATCAACACTGCTCTAAGGCCAACTCGCGAGGATTCACAATAAACTGTATAAGACCCCGAACCAGTAGACAATATCAAGATTGGGGTTGTAGTCAAAGCTGTCTTGAGCTTCTAAAAGATCGCCTCACACTCCTCTGTCCACTGAAATGGAGCACCCTTCTGGGTCAATCTAGTCATAGGGGCTGCAATCGATGAAAATACCTCCACAAAACGGCGGTAGTAACCCGCCAAGCCAAGGAAACTGTGAATCTCTGTAACTGAGGACGACTTGGGCCAACTCTACACGGCCTCTACCCTCTTCGGATCCACTCGAATGCCCTCACTCGATACCACGTGGCCTAAGAATGCCACATAACTCAACCAGAACTCACATTTTGAGAACTTTGCATACAACTTCTTCTCTCTCAAGGCCTGAAGCACTGTCCTCAGGTGCTGCTCATGATCTTCCCGACTCCGGGAGTAAACAAGAATATCATCTATGAAAATAATGATGAACGAGTCGAGATGGTCTGAACACACTGTGCATCAAATGCATAAATGTTGCGGGGGCATTAGTCAGCCCGAAAGACATAACTAGAAACTCGTAATGGCCATACCGGGTCCTGAAAGCAGTCTTCGGGATATCCGGCTCCCGAATCTTTAACTGATGGTAACTTGAGCGCAAATCAATCTTAGAAAATACATGTGCGCCCTGAAGCTGGTCAAATAGATCATCAATACGAGGCAAGGGATAACGGTTCTTCACTGTAACCCTGTTTAACTGGAATTAATCAATACACATGCGCATAGAACCATCTTTCTTCTTCACAAATAAGACAGGAGCACCCCAAGGTGAAACACTGGGTCGAATAAAACCCTTATCAAGCAATTCTTGTAACTGATCCTTCAATTCAGGAGGAGCCATACGGTAAGGAGGAATGGAAATGGGCTAAGTGCCCGGCAACAAATCAATGCCAAAATCAATGTCTCTATCAGGCGGCATGCCCGAAAGATCAGCTAGAAACACATCGGGATAATCCCGTACCACTGAAACTGAATCAACAGAAGGGGTATCAACACTAACATCTCTCACATAAGCCAAATACGCGGCACACCCCTTCTCAACCATACGCTGAGCTCTAAGAAAAGAGATAACTCTACTGGGAGTGTGATATAAAGTACCACTCCACTCAACACGCGGAATACCTGGAGCCAGTGTCACGGTCTTTGCGTGAAAATCAAGAATAGCATAATGGGGTAACAACCGGTCCATGCCCAAGATAATATCCAAATCCACCATATCGAGTGACAATAAATTTGCACTGGTCTCAAAACCTCGAACATTAACCAAACACAACCGATAAATGCGGTCCACAACAAGAGAATCTCCCATATGAGTAGAAACATAAACAGGAGAACCCAAAGAATCTCGGGCTATACCCAAATGCGGAGCAAAAGAAGAAGACACATAAGAATACGTGGAGCCTGGATCGAATAGAATCGATGCATCTCTGTGACAAACCAGTATAATACATGTGATGACAGAAATGGAGGCAACAGCCTCGGTACGAGCAGGAATAGCATAATATTTGGCCTGGCCTCCCCCTCGAGGGAGACCTCTACCTCCCCGACCTTCGCTCCTGGCTAGATGGATAGATGGGGTAGCATCTGGAGCTGTGATCATGGCTTGAGAACTCTTGTGAGCACGCTGTGGCTGAAAAGTCTGTAAAGATGCACCCCTACCAAGTCCGGGGCAGTCCCTAACCACATGGCGTGTATCGCCACACTCGAAACAAGCTCTGGGAGGATGTGGTGATTGTGACTGGCTAGGGCCAAGTCTGCTAGACTGACCTCTGAAAGCACCCCGCGCAGGAGGCGCGCTAGAAAATGGAGGTGCATAGTAAGGCTCTTGAAGCCTGGGTGGAGCTGGGGTACCGCTGGTTGCTAGAAGAGCTGAATGAATTGGGCGGATCATATAACCCCTACCATGACGACCTGCTTCTGGGGTACGAGCACCATAGTAGTGGCCCAACTCTCGAGACCTCTTGGCCTCTCTCTCCTCTCGCTCCCAGCGAGCATACCCTCGATACTCCTAGAAATGCTCACTACCTGCTGATAAGGAATGTCCATCTCTAACTCTCGATCCATGCTAGATCTGATGGGTGGGATAAAACCCTCAATGAACCGGCGACCCCTCTCACGTACAGTAGTAACCAAAACCAGTGCATGCCTAGCCAATCTGGTGTAACGGATAGCATACTCTGAAACTGTCATGGTACCTGGAGCAAATGCTCAAACTCTGCGCGCCATGCATCCCTAAGGCTCTGAGGCACAAACTCTCTCAGGAACATATCTGAGAACTGGGTCCACGTCAGTGAAGTAGTCTCATCCGGACTGTCTAACTCATAGGTGTGCCACCAATCACAGGCGGCACCGCGAAGCTAGAAGGTAGTAAAGGAAATCCCACTAGATCCGGCTATGCCCATAGTGTGAAGAATACGGTGACACTCCTCTAGAAATACCAAGGCATCATGTGATGCTAGTCCACTGAATACCGGAGGGTCATACTTCTTGAACCCCTCAAATCTTTGTTGCTCGTCCTCTAAAACAGCTGACCGTTCCTCGGGCTGAGATGGAACTACAGGAATGATCTCTGAGACTTGCTCCACATGCACTCGCTGCTCAGGAGTGCGGGTGGAGGGAGTCTGTGCTCCTCCCCCGGCCTAAGATGTGGCTGCAGCAAGGGGAAGCAACCCTACCTGAGCCAGAGTGGTGTACATGGACATGAACTGAGCTAATGTCTCCTGAAGAGCTGGAGTAGTAGTGGCAGTAGGGGTGGAAGGTGTCTGGACCTCAGCTAGATCTGTTGGTGGTACCTCAGCGACAGCTCGCGCAGGTGCTCTCGCTGCACCACGTGCGCGTCCTCGGCCTCTACCCCGGCCCCGGCCCCGGCCTCTGGCGGCTGCTGTAGGGGGCACGAGTGCCTGATCATCCCGAGTAGCACGTGTCCTCACCATCTGTGAGAGAATAGAAAACAGAGGTTTAGAATTGATGTCAAAAGATATTGCACGACAAGGAATTCAATGAAGTGAAGATTTTTCCTAAACAGTTGCATAGCCTCTCATATATAAGTACAGGCGTCTCCGTATTGATCTGCGAGACTCTAATAAACCGGCATGTGTTCCGTGAATCCTATGAACCTAGAGCTCTGATACCAACTTGTCACGACCCCAGTTCGCCCTCCGTGAACATGTCGTGACGGCACCTAGTTCCTATAACTAGGTAAGCCTAGAAATGTGGAATATCAACATAACTTGCGAAAATAATTAAGTAAAAGAAAGCTGAACAATCTAAAAGGAAGACTGTATATAAATGCCACTTGGCATATACAACCCAAAATAATACGGAAGTCTACAACATCACCCCAAAACCCGAAAACTCACGGGAACCACAGGCTAACAGAATATAATACACTACTCTAACTCCAGAATATCTATACAACTGTAAGGAAGGATAAACTTTTCAAAAAAATCTGGAATAAGATAGAGACTCCTGGTCTGCGGACGCGGCAGATATACCTCGAAGTCTCTGATGTATCTCTCAACCTCGGGGATAGTGCACCTAAGTGGAGGTACCTGGATATGCACATGAAAAACATGCGCAGGAAAGGGCATGAGTACACCACAGAGGTACTCAATAAGTGCCAAGCCTAACCTCGGTCGGGTAGTGACGAGGAAGGTCAGGGCCCTACTGAGGTCAAACAATATAATAGGAATTTACAGTATGAAAACAGGCGGTAATAATGAGTACAACAATGAAATAAGACAGGTCAAACAAGGCAATAACTAAACACAAGAATAGAGTAAACCCGGAATATGTACAACATAATAACAATGGTAACAATAAGGATCTCCCAGGATACCGTCTTGTAATCCTTTTCTCAATTGTCCGGTAGATCTCCCGGGATACCGTCCCGTAGTCCATCATATGTATATCCGGAGGATCACCCGGGATACCGTCCCGAGTCCATCACATGTATATCCGAAGGATCTTCTGGGATACCGTCCTGTAGTCAATCATATGTATATCCGAAGGATCTTCCGGGATACCGTCCCGTTGTCCATCATATGTATATCCGAAGGATCTTCCGGGATACCGTCCCGTAGTCCATCATATGTATATCTGAAGGATCTTTCAGGATACCGTCCCGTAGTCCATCATATGTATATCAGAATGATCTCCCGGGATACCGTCCCGTAGTCCTACTATCAGTGTGCAGGGGGATCGCCCGGGATACTATCCCGTAGTCCCAAAGTAAATAAGCAGGGGGATCTACTGGAATACCGTCCCGTAGTCCCAAAGTAAATATGCAGGGGGATCTCTCGGGATACCGTCCCGTATTCCCAAAATAAATATGCAGGGGAATCTCCCGGGATACCGTCCCATAGTTCCAAAGTAAATATGCAGCCACAACAAGAAGACATTCAGATTTTAAGTGCAAAAATACAAGGCAACAAGTAATTCTAGCCCAACATGCTTCACGTAGTACAATTTAAAGCAATTTAAGCAAATAGGTAATTTGGGGCCACTAGGCATGATTTTCTAAGCTAACATAGACTATGGTCGCAATTAAAATAAAACAGGTAAGAAAGAAATTCAGTCTAAATATTTGAAGTGAAACTAGATTTTTCAACAATTAGCACAAGTACGCTCTCGTCACCTCACGTATAAGGCATTCAATTACCAAATATCACATCCTAAGGGGAAAGGTCCCCCACATAAAGTTAGACAAGCCACTTATCTCGAACCTGCTCAAAATCAACTTGAAACCACACGTTTGCCACGAGTATCCGACTCCAAATGGCCCAAATCTATAGAATTCAATATATATCGTAAATAACATCTCATGCAACTGATTATACAGTTTAATTCAAGCTAAGGCGCGAAATTATGTAAAATGACCAAGGCGCCCCTCGGGCCCACGACTCGGAATCGGGTAAAAGTTATATTTTCCGCAGACCCATTCACTCACGAACTCATTTAACCAGAAACAATAAAAATCCGATGCCAAAAACCCCACATTTTTTTTCAGACTTTCGGGTTGGGAAAATCTCATCAGTTTCCTATGGTTTTCCCCCCATTTTTGATAATTAAACTAAAGAAAACAACGGGAAATAATGTTCTAACAATGGACTACGATTACAAAACGTTACCTAAGATCCTTCTCTTCAAAACCCACTGAAAATCTCCACTTCTTAAGCTCTTACCCAATTTTTAGAATAATGAGATGAACTCTCGAATTTTTGGAATAAAACACACAGGCAATCCGCACCTGCGGACTCAATCACCGCACCTTCGGAAAAAGCATCGCAGGTGCGGAAGTCACTTAAAAGCACTGGGGCCGCACCTGCGATCGTTTGGTTGCGACTGCAGTCCTGCACCTGCGGAATCCAGGTCGCACCTGCGACCACTGGTCTATCACCCCTTTACCGCACCTGCGATCAAGCCCACGCGCCTGCGAGTCTGCACCTGTGGAAAGACCTTCGCAGGTGCGAAGACACCAGAAGAGGCCTGATTCAGCAGCAACAATTTTCCCAAATTTCACCCGTTAAGCATCTGAAACAACCCCGAGGCCCCCGGGACCTCAACAAAAACCACCAACCAACCCTAAAACCTCATTTGAACTAGGTCGAGCCTTTAAAACATGTCTCTTAACATCAAAATCATCGATTATGCATAGGTTCTAGTCTAGAAACTTAGGAAAATTCTAAAATTCACATCTGACGCTGAAACACGTCTAAACTTATCCGAATGACCTCAAATTTTGCACACACATCCAAAATTACATGACGGAACTACTGCACTTTCCGGACTTCCATTCCGACCCTCGGATAAAAAATTCACTATCGGACCGGAAACTCCAAAAATTCAAACTTCGGCATTTCAAGCCTAAATGAGCTGCGGACTTCCAAAATACATTCTAAACACGCTCCCAATCCCGAAATCACCTTACGGAGCTAAAGGAACCATCATATTTCCATTCCGAGGCCATCTTTACACTGCTCCGACTACGGGCAACTTTCCAACACTTAAGCTCTCATTTAGGGACTAAATATCCCAAAACTCTCCGTAACTTAAAACCAAACGTCCCAGAAATTTAATTAAGTAGAAATAGACTTGGGGGAAATAGTTAATAGGGGACCAGGGCATTAATTCTTAAGACAACCGACCGGGTCGTCACACCATTCTGACAACACCATTTCCCTCCAAACTCTACTGCTTTAGCCTCTGCCATAGTATTAGCATCACAATTGATAGGAATAGAAAAAACCATAATCATGTCCCCTTGACTGTTACTGAACGCCCTTCCAATGCATGCTTTACCACTTTCTTTGCAAAAGTTCTCATCCGTATTAACTTTGACAGTACTGGGTAGAGGAAACTCCCATGTAACTTGAATCCATTTCTGAGATGGTCTGAGTCTCCCGACCTTATCACATAATAAAGGACATTCCATCCGAGTGTAGTCACCAGGTACCATGTTGGAGATAGCCGCTTTCAATGTCCATGTGATTTGGTGTTTCATAGAATTCAGCTGAAACGTCTTCTGTTTTCCATATCTGCATGCATTTCTTTGTTTCCATAGTTCCCAGCGTATGATGGTGGGAGCTATTTGAAGAATTTGGTTGTGAACTTTATTGTTGGTCGTTGTCTCCCATCATCTTTTGAAGGTAGAAACAATAGGCTCATGTTGATGTTTGATTCCAATATATTTCCTATGTTGTTCCATATGAAGATGGCAGCTTCACTGCTGTTAAAGACATGTTGAACTGTTTCTACCTGCGTAGAAGAACAACAAGAACATCTGAAAATAATGTTACTACCAAATCTACATATAAAATCATCAAATGACAGTCTATTTTTGAAAATTCTCCAAGATATAAAGGACATTTTA
This sequence comes from Nicotiana paniculata, assembly GCA_005239505.1. NCBI lineage: Eukaryota > Viridiplantae > Streptophyta > Magnoliopsida > Solanales > Solanaceae > Nicotiana > Nicotiana paniculata. The sequence goes on from ML322668.1 coordinate 80,048, forward strand.
AAGGGGAAAGAATTATGCCAGATTTTGTTAATGAAGATATTCTTCTATTTCTTGAATCTAATAGAATTCCATGTTGAGTTAGAAGAAAATTTCCATCATTAGAAGTAGTCCAAATAAGGAAATCATCCTCGTTTGGGTTTCCTATTTCCAAATGAACAATATTATCCATAAAATGAGCATGGAGAGCGTCGTTGAGTTTGTCAATATTCCATTCTCCATTATGCATGTAGTCTTTCACCTGTACTTTAGAAGATCTCCCACTACCTTGTAAAATGTTGTCTAATGCACCTTTACCTGTCCAGTTATTCCACCAAAAGCTATAATTACCTTTATGTATTTCCCACCTAATGTTTTCCTCAGCTTTATCTCTGATTTTGAGCATGTTTCTCCAAATATAAGAATCTGTGGGATTTGGCTTTTTGTTCACTGGATGGGCTCTTTCACAATATTTATTCTTGAGAAAGTTGGCCCAAAGGGAAGGATGAGTTCTGAATCTCCACCATCTTCTAATGCTAAGAGTATCTATGATATCCTCAATTTTTCTAACACCAGCTCCTCCCTTATCTTTAGGTAGAAAAAGGTTGTTCCATGAAGACCAATGATATTTGTTTTTGCCTTCATTTACATCCCAGAAAAAGTTTGCAAAGTGTTTCTCCATAAGCTTAGTAATTCCTTTGGGAGGGTTCATAGCAGATAGTATGTATGTGGGAAGGAATGGCAAGACATGTTTAATAAAAATCATTCTCCCTCTAGAGGACATCATATTGGCTTGCCATCCATTAAGTTTCTTGATCACTTTAGAGAGCATACCGTCAAAAAGATTGCTAGTCTTCCTCCCAAAATAACTGGGGCATCCCAGATAAGAGTAGGGAAAAACTTATCCATGTAGCCTGTAGCATTTCTAATTCTATTGATTCTTGCAACACAGGTGTGAGGGGCTGTAATAAAGAAGCTCTTGTCATTGTTAACTTTTTTCCCAGAAGCCTTTTCATACCTGTCAATAGTCTTTTTAATTAACTTGAGAGTCATGTTGTTTCCAACAGAGAAAATAACAATATCATCAACACAGGTTAAATGATTGATTATCGGACCTTTCGGATCCATGCTAAAAGGAGTGAAGTCAATAAAGTCATTAAGGGCATTTAAAGATCTAGAAAGAACCTTAGCTCCAATAATAAACAAAGAAGGGGACACGGGGTCTCCCTGTTTGAGGCCCTGTGAAGATGTGAAAAAATCTTTTCTAGCCCCATCGATGATGATAGAGTACCATATATTTTGAAGAAGTCCCCAGATCATGTCAATCCAATTTTAAACGAAACCAAATTTCCTCATAACTGCTATCAGAAAGGTCTATGAAATTCTGTCATAAGCTTTTGCATGTCAAGTTTTATTATAACATTGCCTCCTATGTTCTTCTTGTTCACTCCTTGAGCAATCTACTGAGCTAATAGGATATTTTCCTTGATCAATTTAACTTTCACAAAGCCACTTTGATTCTGTGATATAAGCTTCCCTAGAATAGGATTCAGCCTTCTGGAAAGGATCTTGGAGATAATCTTGGCTATAAAGTTACTCAAATTAATGAGTTTCAAATCCGAGAAACTACTAGGAGAATAAACTTTAGGGATAAGAACTAAACAAGTATGAGAAAAAAATTTAGTGAGCCTCCTGCCATTGAAAGACTTGAACAAAATCAGTGATGTCAGCTTTAATGATATCCCAACAGGATTGAAAGAAGTTTCCATTATATCCATCTGGTCTTGATACACTATCAAGACTCATGTTGATGACGACATCTCTAACCTCTTCTGTATCAGGAATGGCAGTAAGACTTTCATTACCTGCATCAACTACACATTGTGGAATACAATTGATGATATCATGATCATTGTAGTGGTGACTGATGTTAAAGAACTGTTGAAAGTGATGGACAACAACCTTTCTAATATTAGCATCCCCCTCAATCGAATAGCCTCCGTTGTCTTTGATTTTAAGTATTTGCGGCCTTCTCTTTCTCCCTCTGATGGTGTTATGGAAGTATTTAGTGTTAGCATCTCCAACCAGTTTACCCTAGCTTTCTGTCTGAGAATGTCATCCTGCATCCCCATCAATCTAATGTACTCAGCTTGTCCTTTGTTCAGTTCAGTTCTGGTTGTATCAATATTGTTCATAAGATCCATTTGTTCAAGGTCCTCTATTTTTTTCCTAGTATTGAACTTGGTTGAAAACATTGCCAATATCTTCCTTAGACCATTGAGTCAGTCTTTTGCTCCACATTTTAAGCTTTTGTTGAAGTTTTTACAGAGGATTTTCATTGACATGATTCCACCAAACTTCTTCAACTACCTGCAAAAAAGTTGGTTGATTAGTCCAAAAATTTAAAAACTTGAAGTATTTAGGCCCCTGCTGATTAGTGTCCTTGCATTGAATTAGAATAGGTCTATGGTCAGAACTAATTCTAGCTAAGTGATTGACAATGTTGTTTTGAAAAATCTGGGACCAATCATCATTGATAAATACTCTATCCAATCTCTTCCATATTCTTCTTCTTGGTTCCCAGTTGTTACACCATGTGTATTTTGGTCCAACAAAACCCAAGTCCATCATACTACAGTTATCCATGGAAGTGCTAAATTCTAGGCTTTTGTTCATTCTGTGAGGCCTGCCACCTTTTTTCTTATCCAGATCCAGAATGACATTAAAATCATCCCCAATTCAGCATGGACCATTCACTTGAAGATTGGTTAACTCTAGACTATTCCATAGCTCTCTCCTTTCTTCAGGAGTACATTTAGCATATACTGCTGTGATGTAGAGATCACTTTTGGCAGCCCCATAATGCAACTTGATAGTAAGTTGTTGTTCGTGGTTGTTCAAAATTGTAGTCATATTTTTTCCTGACCACATGATCCAAATCTGACCATTTGAATTAGAGATACAGTGTTGGTAGCCAAGGAACCTCCTACACCTTTCTATTTGATTAGTGCTAGCAAAAAGCTCCATAATAGCAACCAGTTCTACTTTATAGACAGAGATCAATTTTTTTAGCCGTGGTAAGGCTTTTTTGGTATTCACTCCCTTAATGTTCCAAAAAATAGCATTTATCATTGAAACAGTTCAGTCTAGCATGAGTGTCCCCCTTTAGGAGGTGTAGTATCTTTGATTTTGTTCTTTTTTCTTTTTCTTTTCTATGGAACATACAATCTGAAAAGGTTCATCCTTTGACTTCAGGAACCGTTATTGTCACCCTGTTAGGAGATGTCACCTCAACTTGTTGACTAGTCACGTATCTTTCTTGTTTGGCTTTTTGTTCCATATTGAGATCAACTACCATCTCAATCCCAGGGAGATTTCGAATTTACACTAATAGATTCATTGACATTATAATCACTTAAGTTAAGGGCTTTTTTTTGAGCTTTTCTGTTTTCAGAATCTTCCCTCTCACTTAGATTCTCATTTTCTCGAATGGACTCCTGCAAATCCTCCTTTGTTTCACTGTTATTGTCATAGCTTTTCTGCTCATTGTTGTCTATCTTAGGTCTCGAAGGCAGTTGATCATTGGCAGCCTTAGTTTGGTCGTTAATTGCCCTAGCTTGTTCATTGGCAGGCTTAGTTTGATCTCCCTATTCACAAGCATTAGCATTCACGGCCTTTTCATTGGAACTGTGCTGCTTCAGGTTTTGAAGAGCCAAACTATCTCTTTGTTATGATTCTTTCCCTTGCTATAGCCAGCGGAAAGGTTGAAACTTGGATTGAATAAGAATTTGGCTTTTTTCTTAGGAAGCTTTCCGTGTTTGCTTTTTTTGTTTTTTTTCCTGGATCGCTCCCTGATGTTGCTTGATAGTTTTTGCAAGTCAGTATGCTCAACACTAGCATCTGTTCGATATTCAGTAGCTTTATCAGATTCTCTGTACACTAGTTTAACATATTTTCTATTAACAGTAGGTCCAGATTTCAGCGTTTCCCTCTTTGGCTTTTGAATGAATTTGTTTTCCGGCTGTCCATTGTTAGCAGCAGTTCCTGATTCAACAGATTCAACGGATGCCATTTCTTTATCTTGTTTAAACTGTCATACAACTTCTGTGTTAGCAAAATTTCCAGCAATTGCAGCCTCATTTTGCTTATTAAGCACAGTTTTCCTAGCAACATTTTCAGAATTTCCAGCATACACAGCAGTTCCAAGTATTTTAGGTTCAACAGACACAGCATTTCCAGAAATTTCAGCCTTTTTTTCTTTAACAGCTACAATTTTTCGATCAGCATTGCCACTAATTCCAGCATTTCCAGCAGTTTCAGAAGCAACAAACACATTATTTCCAGCCTCATTTTGTTTAGCTGACACAGTTTTTCTAATAATGTTTCTCGGATTTTCGTCGTTCACAGCAGCAGCAAATTCTGTTTTTCTATTTTGATCAACCATTTCAGCATTTCCAGTTCCAGAATTTTTATCAAACATAGCAAAACCAGGTTCTGTTTTCCTATTTTGATCAACCATTTCAGCCGATTCTCGGTTCACAACATTTCCATCCTTAGTTCCGGATTCCGGATTTCCAACCTCATTCTAATTTTCAACAATCTTTTGGACCTCTAACTCCTTATTTTCAGCAGCTTTTTTTCTTCCTAAGGCTCTACGATTGACCAAATTATGCCCCAATTTTCGACAGAATTTGAAGTATTTAGGAACTCCCTCGAATTCAATTTTTTGCACAAAGCCTTTTTGAGGTGCATTGTCATATGTTTGACCTACATAAACAGAGTTCGGTTGTTCCTTAAGCAAATCGATTTCAACTCTTACTTTGGCCATACTAAGCCTTGTTCTTCCTTTAGTAGCTAAATTCATTTCAAGGGGAGTACCAATTGCACTCACGACTTGTTTCACATAATTCCAAGTATGCATATGGAACGGTAAGCCAGGCTGAAGAACCCATACCGGAGAGGTAGGCAGGTCTTCTTCCGGCTTGAAATCCGGTGACCATTTTTGAAGCCACATTTGTTGTCCTTCAGTTTCGATAACTCTTTTGAACCAGACAGAATTAATATATTCTTCGTTAGTGAAATCTAGGAAAACATTATACATATCATATACCCCAATCTTGACAGAGCCCTTAATCAAAATTAATTCTTTGAATTTTGACCTAGTTTTGTCAATTTGGGGCCTTGGTTTGAGAAATCTTCCGACTATGGTGAGTTTGTACTCCTCAACCATAACACCATAGTAATCGGAGGCTTTGAATAGGACCGCTGGCATGCCGATGTGTATGGTATGAGTAGCTATTACAGCTTCTCTGCCATGGCAGATTGAGGAAGTCGTAGCAGCCGAAGAAGAGATGACCTTAGTGGCATAGGTCAATTTTGAGCCAATTGGATCAGAGGGTTGGTTTGCCATGATATTTGGGATCGTTTGACCTCCCAGACGCGCCGGAGCGGCGCCGTCCGGAGGTTCCATGGGATGGCGCGTGGAGGAGACGTGATATAGCCGTTGGGTTCAGTAGAGGAGAGAGAACTTATTGAGGAGACAGCTCAGGCCTAACTACTAATGCAGGTAAATCTAATATCTTTAGTGCTAATATGGATGGCCAATGCATGAAAGATCATTGTGAACTAACAAGGTATAAGAAGGGAACATCCGTTAGATATCTGGAAGTTCCAATCTCACCTAAGACGTTAGCTTCAGTGGGATGTGAAATACTTGTAGAAAGAATCTGCAGCCGAGTGAGAACTTGGGGGTCAATAAACTTATTTTATGCAGCTCGAGTACAATTGATCAATTCTGTGCTAATGCATGTACATAGCTACTGGGGCTTCCATTTTCATATTTGGAATGAAGCTCTTGCGACTAAGTACGTATGGAAAACTTGTGAGTAAGGTAGGTCAACCATATTTACCTTAAAGGTAGTAACTGGTGGTAATACTCTCTGCCTGTAGTCTCTAGATAGTACGTTGTTGGTATTGAAAAAATGTATACCTTATTAGAGACAGATTCAGTGCTGAATATAACAAAATGGATGGCTTTCGACAACAAAAAAATACACTATATATAGAAGAAGTGGATACAAGTGGCGAAAACGCATCTCTGACTAAAGACAAATTGTTCAGATTAGGGATCATCCAAGACAGTCGTCTGTGTCTGCCATGTGGGAACTATAATGAAATAGTGAAAAATATATTCATTGAATGTTATTGTGCCAGATTATGCCTAGAACAGATATTACAGTGGCTACAAACGAGCATACAAAACAAATAGGTGAAAGGAATTTGGACGAGAATGACAAGATGCACAGCAGCGAAGCAAAGTTGAGCACTAATCTGGAATGCATGTATTATTTCCTGGTAGGAGTGACTGGAAGACGTAGTAGGTGTGAAAATAACAAGTTAGTTGTTAGGTTGTTATTAGGATTGAAGTGCAAATAGAGAAACTAAGCGGTATAGAAAGAAACATAACCAACTTAGAGACTAAGTCGGTTATTACTGTACTAACTGAAAAATACGAGCTTCAGCTCATTTCTTCTCTCTTCTTCTTCTCTTTGAACTCTGTGCTCCGAATCTGAATGTGTGTTGCATGTGTGAATCGAGTGAATATGTGCTCAATTAGAGCAAATGAACACGGTATCATAGTAGAAATCGATCAATTTGAATTGTTATCCGTGCAAGATCTAAGAAATTAGTTAAGTTCAAAGCTCACGAAGTTGCAACAATGGCAGACGATGAAATTGGATAGCTTCCTCACAATCATCCACTACACCTTAAGGATTCAGACTCGCCGGGAACAGCGTTGATAGCTCTCAAACTCACAGGGCGAGAAAATTATGCCATGTGGAGTAGATCTATGAGAGTGGCTCTCCTAGTAAAGAACAAATTAGGGTTTGTGGATGGAACATGCCTCAAAGCTTCAAACAGAGGTGAGTTAGCAGCCCAATGGGAAAAGTGTAATGCAGTGGTCGTCTCATGGTTAGTAGCACTGTAGCGGCAGAACTGGTGCCAAGAATCATGTACGCATCAAGTGCGAGAAAAATCTGGGACGAGTTCAAGGAAAGGTTTGACAAAGATGATCTAACCAGAATTTTTCAAATTTTTGCTGACATTGCAGCCCTAAAGCAAGGTACAGAATATGTGACCTCTTACTTCTCAAAATTGAAAGACCTATGGAATAAATTGGATATCTTAGCACCTCTACCCTCATGTGACTGCTAAGAATCACGCCCATATGTAGATCACTTAGTAAGGCAAAGGCTTCTACAATTCTTAATGGGGCTAAATGAGAGTTATAGTCATGTGAGGAGTGCAGTGTTGCTGAAGAGGCCAGTCCTTACTGTGAACCAAGCTTATGCAGTTGTAGTGCAGGAGGAGAGTCAGAGGGAATTGGGAGTAGTTGACACAATAGGGATCCAATGACTATGTTAGCAGGAAAAGGAAATCAGTTCCTAAAAGGAAAGCAACCAGGTCTTGTCTGTGAACACTGTGATACAAAGGGCATTTGAAAGAAAATTGCTACAAAATTATTGGGTACCCTGCAGACATCAAAAGCAAGAAGAAAGGTCAATTCCTGCAAAATCTTATGCTAACAATGTCCATGGAGAAAAGGAAGTCACAATAAACAATCAACTAGAAGGGAACTACATGACTGAGGATCAATACAAGCATCTAGTGAGCTTGTTGACAGGATCATCTATGGAAGGGAGTTCCAACAACACATCAAGCTCAGCAAACATGACAGGTATAAAGTCATTGTTGTCTAATGCACGATCATATGATTGGGTAGTAGATTCAGGAGCATCACACCATATCACTTTTTGTAAAAAGGTTTTAGAAAATTTAATGAGGATCAATAAAGGAAATAGTAGAGGAGTTCAAATACCCACAGGAGGAAGATCAGAAATAGTACACACAGGAGATGCAACAATACTAGGAGGGCAGAAGATTAGGAATGTTTTACATGTGCCTGACTTTAAGTTAAATCTTATTTCAGTATCCAAGCTGACTAGAGATTTATGTTGTTCAGCTTGCTTCTACCCTAGTTTTTGTGTGTTTCAGGGACTTTACAATGGCAGGGTACTGGGGATTGGTAGAGAAGATGAAGGGTTGTACATAATTAGGAATGAAGAGGATGAAGTAGTAGTTGGATCAGCCAAGAAGGAAGAAATAAGTGCAGCATTGTGGCATCAAAGGATGGTACATGCCTCCATAGGTTCCTTACAATGTTTTCCAGATTTGAAGAATAAAGTGAATCAAGCTATGCATAACAATTGTGAGATTTTCCCATTAGCCAAGCAGAGTAGACTAAAGTTTTCTATTAGTAGTCATCAATCTGATTACATTTTTCAACTTGTGCATATAGATGTCTGGGGACCATACAAAGTTGCTACTTATGACAAGAGGCATTATTTTGTAACCATAGTAGATGACTATAGTAGGTATACTTGGATTTGTTTGCTACAATCTAAATGTGAAGTAATATTAGTGTTGAAGGATTTCTTTTCTCTTGTGAAGAATCAATTTAATGCTGATGTAAAAGTGCTGCGATCTGATAATGGTAAAGAATTTTTCAATTAAACCTGCAATGATTTTCTTTCATCCTTGGGTATAGTACACCAAAGTAGTTGTCCTTATACTGCACAACAAAATGTAGTAGTAGAGAGGAAACATAAACACATATTGGAGGTGGCAAGGGCATTGAAATTTCAAAGCAACATACCTGCTAGATTTTGGGGAGACTATGTCAAGACTGCAGTTTACCTAATCAATAAGTTGCCCACAAGAGTGCTGAATGGAATATACCCATATGAAAAGCTCTATGGGAAACCACCGAAAATAGATCATCTTAGAGTTTTTGGGTGTCTATGTTTTGCTAGCAAATTGCCAAGATGAGATAAATTTGCAGCTAGGGCAATTAAATCAGTGTTCATTGGCTATTCTGAAATGCAGAATGGATATAGATATATGACCTAGAGTCCAATAGATTTCTTGTGAACACGGATGTGAATTTCAGAGAAGATATCTTTCCTTTCAAGGCCCTGCCCAGTCAACCTGAAAATTTATTCATTCTTGATATTGATTGCTCAAAAATTACAAGGAATCAACCTACTTCAACACCTGTAGCAGATGATGATCTGGGAATAGCTTCTCAGAATAAAACTAAAGTTGAAGCTGAAAACTCCAGCTCCTATGTGGCACTAGATATGCCACTAGATGAAACAATAAAGGATATGGAGGAACTTGGCTTAGGTGAAAGCAATGAACAAAATTCCCCACAACAACAGGAGCATGAAGAGGTACAACAACAGGAACATGAAGAGGTTATACTTGAGCAAGTGCCATCAGTTGTGAAACAACCTACAGGGAGCAGAAAATCCACAAGAATAACAAAACCAGCAGTGTGGCTCCAAGATTGTGTCACTACTTGCAAACCAAAAGAAGATAGTCTCCATTCAGTTTCAAATTATATGAGCTATGATCATCTCTCAGAACACTACCAATGTTACCTGGGTTCATTCTCAGCTCAGATAGAACCAAAGTCTTTTCAGGAAGCAACCCAAGATGATATGTGGATAGAAACAATGAAGCAAGAAATTATGGCACTTGTAGAAAACAAGACATGGGAGATAGTGGATCTTCCTCCAAGAAAACAAACTATCGGCTCAAAATGGGTGTACAAAATCAAACACAAAGCCAATGGTGAAGTAGATAGATTAAAAGCCAGGTTTGTTGCAAAAGGATATATACTACAGGAGGGGTTAAACTATCATGAAACTTTTTCACATGTTGCCAAGATGGTAACAGTCAGAACTGTGATAAACCTAGCAGTCTCTAAAAGTTGGGTTTTGTCTCAAATGGATGTCAACAACGCCTTCCTACAAGAGAATTTGTATGAGGAGGTTTACATGGACTTTCCTCAGGGATTCCATAAGCAGGGGGAGTCTAAGGTTTGCAGACTACTTAAGTCTCTTTATAGTCTCAAACAGGCATCAAGACAGTGGAACATTAAGTTGACTGATGCACTGATAGGTGAAGGGTATTCTGAAAGTTCTTATGATCATTCCCTGTTCACAAAGAAGATAAATGCAGACATGGTGATCATCCTTGTGTATGTACACTACTAAAAATAGCAAAATTACGACTAAATAATTCCGACCAATTTAATTCGGTCACAAATTTCGACTGATTCGGTCGGAAAATTTATTAAAAATACATCATTTTTTTTTAATTTTTGGCTCAAAATTGCGACTGATTCGGTCACTCAATTACGCGAAAAATACCGTAACAATATTTTTTACGTTTTGCAACTGAATCTGTCTCAACTATTAAAATTAAGAATAAAATAAAATTAAAGTTTGCGACCGATTTGGTCGGAATACGCAATTAAAATGATGTCTAACTGGTCAACGGCATTTGCGACTGAATCTGTCACAATTTGAAAAATCAAATTTCAAATTTGCGACTGATTCAGTCGCAAAACTTTTTTTGTAATACACCCTAACCCATTTTTTCTTCTTTCTTCTTTCTTCTCTAACTTTTTCCCCTCTTTTCCCCTCTCCTCTTCTTCCCCCCACCCGGTCTATTTGTTAATTTTATCCTCTTATCTAACTATATTAGGTATGATTTTCCTCTCTCTCACTCCCCCTCTCCTTCACCCGCTCCATCCGCCCCCCGTCCAGCCGCCCCCTCCCCCCTCCCCCAAATTTTTAGTTCCTATGTTGTTTAACTCATTTTTGGTGCAGGAATCCGGCGTCTTATATCCCCTTCGGTGGTGGTTCGGCAGCAGATCCGTTGGTTCATTTTCCAGGTTTTGTTTCATTAATTTAGCAAAATAGTATGTACAAATTAGCTATATAATTTGCAATATAGTATAGATAAATTAGCAATAATTTTTACAATATAATATGTATATAATGATGTTAAAAATTTAATATTTTTGGATCAATTAGCTATTTTTTATTGTTTATATAAATTATTGTTTAATACTTGTTTATATCAATTCTTGCTTAGTTACTCTTGTTAAAAATACTTGTTAAATTTTTTTGCAATATAATAATTCTAATTGTTTATATAAAAAAACAACTAAAGAAACAACTTAAATGCTAATACTTCGTATAATTTAGGTTATAATAGTTAGAATATTTATACATTCAGCTTATGTTAGTTAAGAAACAACTTAAGTGCTAACACTTCTCTGTTTCAACTTTTCGTTTGGAAATTCTCTAAGTCCTATCTATGTGTTAATTGTATTATTTATTATTGAAACGAAATGAAGAAAATGCAATGAATTAAGTATTAGGGCTCTATCATATGATAATTTGAAATAAATTAGATTATTTTTTATGTTTTAAGACTTTTTTGTCTTACAATTGTTTAATGTACATATTAATATTGAAATCACACAAGTATTATAGTCAAATATATAATTAAACTATTTAGATTACCTTTGGGAGAATATAACTTAGTAAGTAGTAAAATAAAATAAATATGTCAACTTCTAATTTTTTGGTTGTGTAGATGGCATTTGCACATCGTAATGGATGTATAATAGGAATCATCATAATCGTGGGGTTTAAGGGGTGAATTTAAAGAAGGGGTTGCTGGATTTATTGCTAAGGCAAGGACACTTGATGATTTTTGTATTGAAGGAACCATTAGGTGCCTTTGTGTGAAATGCAAGTGTATTAAGTTATTGGGAGAAGATGTTGTTACATGTCATCTTTTTAAAAAGTGATTTATAAAAAAATATTATGTAGGGGCTGCTCATGGGGAGAACCTTAATAATGTAAATGATGTTGATTTTTATAATTCTTTTGGTGGTGAGGATGTTAGTCCCTTAATGGAGAATAATGTTAAAAATTCTAGATTCAATGACATGATGAGGGATGCCTTTGAGATGTTCCCAGGGTCTCAAACTGAACCAAATGATGAGGCTAAGAAGTTCTTCAAAGAGTTAAAGGAAGCTAGTTGTCTGTTGTATGAATGCCCAGTGCATTCCAAGCTGTCTGTTGTTGTTTGATTACTTCAGATTAAGTCGGATAGTTCTATTTCTCAATCGGGCATGAATACTATTATTGGGCTTATGAATGAACTTCATTCGAGTAACATTGATCTGCCCAAAGATTTCTACATGGAAAAAAAATTGGTTTCCAAGTTGGGTCTTTCATCAGAGAGGATTCATTGCTGTGAGAATGGTTGCATGTTATTCTATAAGGATGATGCATTTCTAGAGAACTGTAAATTCTTTAACAAGCCTCGTTACAAGGATGCCACAAATGATAAAAATAAGAAGATTCTGGTGAAGGCGATGCACTACTTACCCCTTATACCAAGGTTAAAGAGGTTGTATGCATCAATGAGCTCCGCTCCTCATATGAGATGGCATTATGAGCATAGAAAGCCAGATGGTGTTCTATGTCATCCATCAGATGGAGAAACATGGAACCATTTTGATAGGGTGTTCCCGGACTTTGCTAGTGAACCAAGAAATATTAGGTTGGGATTATGCACTGATGGATTCACTCCATTTGCAGTCTCTGCTGCACCATATTCATATTGGTCGGTGTTTGTTATGCCGTATAATCTTCCACCTGAGTTACGTATGACAAGTCCATATTTGTTTCTAACTTGTATTGTTCTAGGCCCACGCAATCCAAAAAGGTTGATTGATGTTTACATGCAGCCTTTGATTGATGAGTTGAAGTTATTGTGGCATCGAGGCGTGGAAACATATGATGTATCAACTAGGCAAAACTTCAGATTGCGTGCTGCTTTGATGTGGACTATAAATAATTTTCATGCTTATGGAATGATGTTCGGGTGGTCGACTGCCAAAAAGTTAGCTTGCCCGACCTGTATGGAAGATACAAAGGCATTCACTTTGAACATGGAGGTAAGAACAAATGGTTTGATTGCCATTGCCTCTTCTTGCCAATGAATCATGAGTTCAAGAGAAAAACTAGTGAATTTATGAAGAACAACATAGATTATGATGAGCCACCATCCGTCTTGTCTCCAGAAGAGACTTGGAACAGAGTTAGGGATCTACCTAAGGTAACAAAGTATCCCTTGGCTAATAAGATACATGGCTATGGTGTTACACACAACTGGATTAAACAGAGCATATTGTGTGAGTTACCTTATTTGAAGCACAATCTTCTTCGGCATAATCTTGATGCCATGCATATCGAGAAGAAATTTTTTGACAACTCGTTTAATACTGTGATGGATGTCAACAACAAGACAAAGGATAAATTGAAGGCCATGATGGACTTAAAGGAATACTGTAGGCGAAGTGAGTTGTACCTGACATATTTGAACAACAAGACTATTAGCAAATGTAAGCGGACTATCAAGAATAGATCTAGGATTGAAAGATCGATATGTGAGGCATATGTGGATAGAGAAATTTCTTAATTTTGTTCATATTATTTTGAACACGATGTACCATGTTTGAGAAATAGACCTGATCAACATGATGATGGAGGCATCCCCGAGCCATCATAATAGCCAGCATGGTGGTTCATCTTTTGTGCCACATACATCGCCCTCTCAATTATCATCTCCAGCATCATCCACTCCAAGTATATATAACTTGGATGTTGGAGGCTCTCACGCAGTTGCATCCTCGTCTATCAGTACTTCTACAGTTGCTGGTACCGTGAGAACTTTGAGGATGAGGAGAAGACTGATTCACATCTGGTGACAATCTGGTGAATGAGAACTTTGAGAAGAAAGCACAAAAGCGGATAACAGATTGACATCATGTTGCTAGGAAAGGTGGAAACAGTCCTGATTGGATACGTGAAGATGTCTGGAGTCAGCTCTTGGCGAAGTGGAACACTCCTGAGTAGAAGTAGAAGATTGAACAGGCAAAGTTAAACAGAGCTTCTACGAAGGGTGGACCATTGCATACTGGAGGTTCTATTAGTTTTGCAGCCCATCGTTTGAGAATGGTAATTTCATTACAAAATATTCTTGGTTTTATACATATACATATATATCTTTAGTTACTTCTTAATTTTTAGGAAAAGGATCGCGGGGGAGATGTGCCTTATGTTGAGGTCTTTGCGGAGACCCACAAGAAGAAGAAGAAGGATGGCACACGAGAAGGATGGGTCGAATCGCGTGCTTCAGAGACATTTGTATGATACCTACACCAACACTATATTATTTTTTCTCCTGGTTTATTTTTTTTGTGTAACATGTGTTATGTTTATTTCAGGACAAGTATCATATTGATCTTGATGCATGGCAACAAACTCAGCCTGAAGGAATTCAGCCGGCCTCGGAGGATATGACTGCAATTTGGACACAGGCGGCTGGTGGCGTGAATAAATATATAAATATTATGTAATTTTCTATTTTGGTATTAGTTTGAAAGTTGCGTGTTTGTTTTCTTACTTCTTTTACTTTATTTTCTTTATTTCTCGTGAAAATAATAAATAAAGTTCGAGTCTATGGGATTGGAGTACAGCCATCCTCCAATCGTCCACCGACACTATTATTCACTGGGGCATCAGTTTCCCAAGAAGACATGGAAGATATGCATCAAAAAGTGGATCAAAAATTGCAAGAATTTCAAGTAACTCGGGCTTTGATAAAGAAATTGTTAAAAAAGAAAAGCAAGAAAGGAGCTGCAATGGAGTCTGAGTCTGAGGAGGATGAGGAGACTGGTTCAAAATAGGCTATTTGAATATTTTAGAGTTGAAGTTAGAGACATGTGTAATTTATGTTGTTTGATAGTTAGCTGTTTGAATTGATATAAATATTACTATTCGTTTTGTAGTAAATTTGATTTGGATTGTTATATTAGGTTTTGGATTGTTATATTAGGTTTTTGTTTGGTTGTTAGGTGTTTGGTTGTCTATTTTATTTGGCGGGTGGTGTAATTAAAAAAACTGCAGAATTCTGCTTAAGAATGCCCAGATTTGCGACTGAATCAGTCGCAAATTTCACCAGGAATTACCCAGATTTGTGACTGATGCAGTCGCAAATTGAAAATTTCTAACAAAATTTAATTAAATTTTGCTACTGAATTAGTCGCAAATGGAGAAATATCGATATTTTAAATTAATTGATAATCAACATTTACGATCGATGCAGTCGGAATAATTAATTAAAAATTAATTTTATTTTTAGTTTTCGACGGAATCAATCGCAACCTTTAATTTATATTTATTTTTTTTAATTCAGGTCAGCGACTGAATTAATCGCTAAGTTTGCGACTGATTCGGTCGCAAATGGCCTAATTTCAAATGTTCCCATATTTTTCAATTTGCGACTTAATCCGTCGTAAATTTTCGACTGATTCCGTCGCAAATATTTTGCGACCACGTGTTTTCCGACTAACACTTTTCAGTCGAAAATCCGTCGGAAAAACACGATTTCCGACCGATCTTCGACTGATTTGACGGTCACAAACTTATTCTTTTTAGTAGTGGTAGATGATCTATTGATTATAGGCAGCAACAACACATTGGTAGAAGAAGCAAAAGCAACCCTACACAAACATTTCAAGTTGAAAGATTTAGGTAAACTTAGATACTTCCTGGGAATTGAGCTCATGAGGTCAGCAACAGGAATTGAACTTAATCAAAGAAAGTATGCTCTTCAGCTAATTTCAGAAGTTGGGTTAAGTGGGGCAAAGCCAGCTAGCTCACTATTGGAACAAAACCTAAGTTGACAACTGTTGAATATGATAAACATGCAGAAATTAAGGGAGATGAGGAATTTCAAGACATTGTAAGCTATCAAAAACTAATAGGGAAACTCATTTACCTCACTATTACCAAACCAAACATATGTTTTGCAGTCCATGTTTTAAGTCAATTCATGCAGCATCCAAAGCAATAACATTCAGATTCTGCATTAAGGGTTGTGAGATACATTAAGGGGTCATTGTTGGTCCCAAACGCACATGCAAGTATACGTGGTCGTACAAGTAATATAATGATAAATTGAGTGTCGAACCCACAGAGACTTGTGTAAACTACTTACTAAATCACTATAATTGTTATTCAATCAAGCCAAAATAAAAAACCAGGAATGTAACTATATTATACTACGATTCTAAGAAATAACTAATTATCAAGTAACGAGTTGATTATTGTGTATTCGATAGATACAAATATTCCAGGATTGTGATCGATTCACCGTTTGTATTGTGTTCTAATTAACTCTCCCTTTCATATAATTCACTCATGGTTGCTAATTAATCGATAATTTCTCTCATAGCCTTCTCCCGAAGCACTACTCGCTCATTCTCAATAGATTAACGCCTATATTTCTATAAAATTAATCTATTAGAACGCACTAAGATTACGATATTTAATTAAGCACGGTGACTAGGTATATTCCTATCCAAACCAAAAATTCGCTCCCCTGAAGTGTTAAGATCGCGCTCTCTTCAATTCTTATCTAATCTATACACGGCTTTCCCAAGTATAACATAGATAGTATATAGAACCTAATTGTTGGCCAGACAAGCAATTAAACACATAATTGACGAAAAAACCATATATTGAGTGAATTAAAATCAAGGTTAAACTAATGTCGAACAACAATATCCATGGCTAAATCACAACCCCAGAACAATGGGTGTTTAGCCACTCATGATATAATCAAACAATTGCACAAGTGTTGAATCAATTGTAAATACTAGAAAAGATGAAGAAAACTGAGAATTCTCCGCTTCCTAATGATCCCGTGTGTGTTTTTCCTCCAAAGTGGCATCCAACCTCTCAAAAATAAGCTTGGACTTGCTTTTATATGTGTTGGTTAGGTCTAGGGCCTAAATAACCGTGTCTTGGGCAAAATAGGAGAAAATACCGTCACCGGCGCCCTGGGTAGCATCGGGCGCCCACCAGGGCGCTACTCCTAATTTAGGTACTGCCCACAGCGCCACAGGTGGTGCTGGGCGCTGCCTGTGGCACCCAATTTCGTAATTTTCCCGATTGCGTTTTTGGCTCTAATTTCGCGCGTTTCGCGCCCAATTGATCCCGAATCATTCCTACACATAAAAACACTTCAAATTAATATAAATCATCACATTTAACATCTAAAACTCACGAAACAAAAGTAAAATATGAGGCGAAATACATAGATATATATACACTTTAAGCTAAATATCAACACCCCACACTTAGACTCTTGCTTGTCCTCGAGCAATGGTACAGTATACTACCCTTCAAGACGTACAAAGTTCATTATCAAGGAGTATTTTACTTTTCAATCACACACTTTACCCCTTGACTATGATCGATACCGGCAATCAAGTATGAACATACAAAATTTCACATTCTTCCCGTTCTTTAAACATGCCCAAGTATAACAATTTACTCAATCATACCAACAACCTATTTGCAACCACCAAACCTCAAGATTCGACTTGTAACCACTAAGCTCTCTCAATTCACGCAATCACCCAACAAGAAAGTTTACAACATTACCAATTTCTCAAGAGATCATGTGCCTTCACCAACAACAAAAGAGTGAATATAACTAGTCCACACATTCAAATATGCATTTTGAACATAATTTAAGGACATCACATAATTTGAACACAAATTCACTCACTCTCACAAAGAATTCATATGCATCCCGTGGTCGTACCATAAGTTTTCCTTTAGTGTAGATCTCTACTAATTTAAGTTAGCCAAATCTTGGATCAATTAGGACTTTTAAGGTTATAATGTAGGCTAAGGGACGGGTAGGATATATTTAGGAATAGTGACTAACCCTCCTAAGCACTTTAACACACTACCTTCACAAATCAACACATATTCTTCTCAACCAATTCCCTTGCCACAATTCATATTCAACATAGCCCTTTTTCAATTAAGCACTTCTATATTTTCACTAGCACAAATTAATAAAAATTGGAGGTGTGTATCTTTTTGTACATACTTTTACTATCTTTTTTTTCTTTCCTACACACACTCCATACATGAAAATTCAATGGCTAGTGACTTTTGAATACAATTTTAGTGCATCAACGGGCCCTTCCATGGCTCCGCTAAAAAGCTACTCCCCAATATCTCACCTTACTTATTTTAGCGACTAAGTGCCTTAGGAGGAAGAGGTGCAAAAATCTTAATTTAAGAACAAATAGGGGTACAACTTGTAATGTGGGCACCAAAGAAAAGGTCAAAAGGATCAAAGGGGCTAGCAATGGAAAATTTAATTCTTATCTGACAAGCACATCCATGATCAAACAAGAAAAATGCCTACGTCATTCCCTAGACTAGCATAACCTACAATTTCGCTTTGATTAACACACAGGGCAAGTTCTATACTACACAGGATAGCATAGAAAAGCACTAAACCTCACTCACACATTGCACATAACTCAATCACAACGGTTTTGTTCAACTCTCAAGTTAAGAAAGCACACAAAATTGAGAGAATTAAGCAATATTACACTATGTAGCATACAAGTCAAGCAACTGAGCTAAGGCGTCACACAATAGGCTATTTAATTTTTCTCAGGCATCACAAGTCAAATGAAATACAAGGGAAAGCAGAATGTATGTCATAACCTAATATGCCGGCAACAAACATGTCAATGGGTATCTCTAAGTTACTCAATTTCTTCCTAACTACTCTAAAAAAATAATTTTTAAGTGTCCGGTTCAAGTTACACCCTTGGACTACACAGTTGTAGGGCAGCAGCGGTTTTCCATTACTCTCTCTCTCTTCTGTAGGCGGTGGTCTCTTTCCAAAAATTTTCACCAGCAAAAAGATTTAGAAAACCAAAAGTAAGAGATGGTCAGAGTATATTCACAAGAGCACACATATAAGCACCCATGGGAACCTGTAACTTCTGCATCCTGGCGCAAGTTTGCTGATCCGGAAAACAAGCGCACTCTATCACACATCCTCGAGGTTGACACATTGAACCACAAGCTTGATCCCAGTTCAGGGAAGCTTTATACTACTCGCGCCATAACTATCCATGCACCCGGACCATGGTTCGTCCGTGAAATCATTGGCCAGGACATCTGCCACTGTGTAGAATCAACTGTAGTCGATACCCAATCTCGGTCAATGCAACTCTCCACTCGAAACATTAGTCTCGAGAAGTACATAGAAGTGGAGGAGAAAATCAGATATGACCCTCATCCAGATAATCCAAATTTGTGGACCGTCTGCAAGCAGGAAATGAGTATTAGGATTAAGCCCTTTTCAGCTCTGGCTTCAATGGCAGAGAAAATAGAGCAGAAGTGTGTGGACAAGTTTCAAGCAAATAGTGCTAAGGGAAGAGAAGTGATGGAACGTATGTGCAAGTACCTCGAAGCTGAATCCTCCAGAAGCATTACAGCATGATTTAGTAATCCAAATTTACGTTAGGCCTAAGCGCTAGTATTCAACCCCTCCTTTAAAGGTGAGAGGTGAGTTCTTAAAGATCACTGTTGG
>ML322670.1:0-10316 GCA_005239505.1 Nicotiana paniculata
ACTTCCCGAAATTCAATTCCAACCACACCTACAAGTCATAATACCTGAAATGGAGCTGCTCACAGCCTCAAACCGCTGAACGACGCGGTAGAGCTCAAAATGACCGATCGAGTCGTTACATTCTCCCCCACTTAAACAGACGTTCGTCCTCGAACGTGCTAAGAAATGCTCTGGAGTTATCTAAAATCACTGTTTAACACCTCGAGCACCTTCCCGTTCTACCACAACCCAGTTGAGTACATTAGCTTGATCAAATCTGAAGATTTCTTCTTTTATCCATATAATAAGCTCAGAACCTAGTTCCAACACTTGAAATTCTCTGTCAGGCGTAGTTCCAATATATAAACATCGTATCAACTACCACACGATATACCATAACATGACTGCATACCTTTGCTGAATTAGCACCTTGCACCGCATAACTCATCATCTGACCACAACGACACTCCATGAAGCTAAATAGACAAAATTCCACGAATATGATGCTCCCAATGCACCTCATGATATATATACATACATCCTGCTATAATGCTGACGATACCACCACAACGGAGGAGCTGTGTAGAAATTCATAACCAACTGCAGAGTTAACAAATCACTGAATATCTCATCTTGACTAGAATCATCGCCTCCTTATGAACTTGAGTAATGGTATTTGTATTTAATATACACTTCACACAACCTTATCGCACTGATCCCTGATCTGATAATCTCGTCTCCCCCAGTATGAACTGCTCAGACAAAAAATCACCCCAAACATGACCACAGCCTCACATGATACCACATAGCGCCAATAGGCCATAACTCGAACATGATAAATAAGAAATGACTCAGGAAGGGACTATTCAACTCACGCAACTAATATGAACTTTTCTCAGAAAATAGGAAGTAAAACATAAGAAATAAATATAGGAACCTTACTCATCATCACATTGTTGCGGCATGCAACCCGATCCCAATAACATACCCGTGGCAGCGTGCCACCCGATCCCATCATGAAACTCACATAAGGAAATATACACGGAGTTGAATTGCTCACTGTTTCAAATTACTGAATATTGGTCACAAGCACGCTAAGTGCATAATACCATCCTGGGGAGACTGACAAAGCCATATGCTCACAAAACTCAAGCACAACTGAGGTGCAATATATATATATATATATATATATTCTGGATCTCAAGAGTTGTCCTGCTCACATAACATCATCACTACGCGGAGATCTCAACACATGAGAAATTATCAATCCGTTTCACAACTCACACGACACAATCATATTATCGCATGAATTTGACGAAGACGGAACAACATCACTGTTCTAATACCTTTCCATGAAAAAGCGCTCTACTGAAATGAACATGCCTGGCTCATACGGAGCCCATAATCATATTTAAATCCATCCACAAACATCGAGTCTACCTTGCTCACACCAAACTAAGCCAACAAATTTACCTTGGTCCACATTAACCCACTTTCTCTCATAATCCGCGAGAACAACCATCATCACCGGGACAAACACCCCATAATCCATAATTAACTGAACCGAATGCCCTCCAGGCATAAATTCTCAAATAAGCAATATTGCACTTCTTATACTCATTCCAAATCTTCAATCCATCAAGTGACTACATGTCACACTTATACAATATTTTCGCGGTCATGCTTCCACGACCTTCCACACAAGGCAACAAGTCTGCCCATCCATAACACCGACCACACTAAGGCCGCAAAACACATCAAGAACCCATGACCAGGGTACAAAGCCTCTTTCATCGAATATCGATCTTAGGTGACACTGAATATAACACCAGCTTACTATGAACTTTCAAATCACTTTTTCTTGCTCTTCCGAGCTCATGACATCCTTATTAACACCGAACCGCAATCTCGATTCTTACTCCCAGTTACATACTTCTTACCGCACCTAATATGCCAAGATGAGGTAGCGCAAGAACTCCATCATAACTTCTGAATCACCAATAGGGTGAACACTTCATCATATAGAAACTTTTTACTTAACTCAATTCAAGAGTACCATCTCAACACACCAGTGAATCCCCACAATCACCCAACATGCAAATACTTAAGTAGTAGTCTATACCACCATAACCCCTTCTGGGATCCGCTTACACCTGACAAGCTATAATCCTTGAATATTTCCTCACAAAAATCTATTTTGACGGCTGACATGCCTCGCATACACCGGCACAAACCACATGCATGACTTAATCACATCGAAGGAACTGATCACTGCCATAAATGTGCCATTTCAACCATGGCTAACCAAACTATCTTCTTTTAATCATCTTTAATGGCTCAGGAATAATAGCAACTTCCTTCAACTCATAGAAAACTCAACCCTCACTCATCCCGAGTGACCTTGATGCATGAGACTATGCTGCCTAAATCCCGCAACCCGTCTCATACCCTCCTGATAACCTTTCTACAATCCGGAGTTTATTTCTCTCACTCTTCCAATACTATCCTGCACGCTGAAACGTATCATAGAACATTCCAACCATCTTCTTTTTTCTCAAAAATTACTCTACAAAGCTCGATTTTTGATCATACTGCTGCCTGAAACCCTTTAAACCTCGCGTTCTTAACTTTTGAACTCACTAGGACCGCTATTGAGAGTCACCCACTCTGACTGGACCCAAATACAATCAACTCCAAGGATCTCCTAGCACATGAACACCTTTTTCCTTGAAGCACGTGACTGAGTCACTACCCTAACAACTCACCTATGCCTTAAGCAAAATTCTGAATCTTCCAAAGCCTAACCCTGGTCTGACAGGGCCAACTTTTGCACACATTCATCAAATCCCACGCACAATCACCATTTTACCCCTTTCCCTTAGCTGAAATAACTTGCCAACATGCCGACAATCTGTAACCCTATGAGAAGACAACCCTAAAACCCAACTGCAGATGGTGGGACTCCCCCACTTAGCCTGAAGCTACTCCTTGCACCACTCTAGACCCTGTCGATATCCTTTCTCCTTTGATAACACGATCTTTCTCAACCAATCCGTCCAATTCTTCAAAATTCTCTTGCTAGCACTCCCTAAATACTCAAATTCTCTAGCATCATTCACACATTCTGCCTCCTACCGAATAGCCACTAGAACCCCTCACAGAGATCTGCCAACCATGCCACCGCTAACCTATTCACAGGAGATAACCCACCTGTGGAAATCACCAACTGACACCTTCCAACGACGCTGTACTGCACACCCTCTACAACATCAATATACCGTCCTAAGCCTGCTTCATTTACCAACTTTACTAGTTCGTTCGCTCCTCATGGACATCCATTAAATGTGCGACAATATCATCAAATTCCAAGCTATGCTGCCGCTCCCCCACTTTGCGACTGCTCGACTTCCGCTTCCTACACCTGGCCTCCTAGAAATGGAACCACCACCTAGCCTTAGTTTAATATCATCCTCTTCCAACCGCATTCTTCAATACTTCTTCTCAATACTCTGACCCCACGCAACCGAAGAAACCATATCACCGACAAACTTAACACATTCCATTCGATCAATGACGATGACTTCACGTCACAGGTGCATATCCCACCTCACATGAAGACACCAAGTCTTACTACTTTATCAACCCCAACAGGACCATTCATAACCCAAATGCATTTCCTCTGCCGGAACTCAAATACTGAAATCTCGAAATCATATCGACATCGCGCGATAACCAATCGCAAGCATCATCACTACCTGAGCATAGCCTTAAGGCTCCCAGAAACACAGCTACTGAGCTGTATTATTCTTTTGCAGGGCCATAACAACATCCCCCAACCAATTACACATGGAAACATCTCGAATTACATCCGTAGCACAATTTCAATTCCTCAAATTTCCTGATTCATAGCAAGCGCTTCGCGACGAGTAAGATTGAGTAGGAATTAACATAGGCATAAGCCTCAAAGGAATCAAATTGCACGATGAGGAATCAAGAAGGGAAGTACTCCTAACAGCGTTGTAGCCTCTCGAAGATAAGTACAGACATCTCTGTACCGATCCGCAAGACTCTACTAGACTTGCTCATAACTCGTGAGACCTACGGGAACCTAGTGCTCTGATACCATGTTTTCACGACCCAAAATCCATAGGGTCTTGATGGCGTCGACATCATTGTCAGGCAAGCCAATTATTAATTAATCGAAATAGTTTCCGGTTTTAACATTTCTGAAAAAACATTTCCTTTCACTTCATTACATATTAACTAAATCAAATCTGTTAAGTAAAACAATGGTTTGAATTTTACACTTTAGCACATATATCCCAACACATCCCAGAACCCGGTGTCACAAGTACATGAGCATTTTCTAAGAATTTATACAATCATCACAAAGCCTGTCCGAAATACAAATTGGACAAGGAAATTTAAAATGAAAGTAAATACAGTAGGAGGGAGACTCTGTCAACTGCGGATCGCCTCCAGATGGTGCAGCTCGTCTAAGTCTCCAAACTAGCCATGTCACCATGAAAGTACCTGTGCAAATAAAAATGCACAGCAAGTGTAGCATGAGTACAAAAACAACGTGTACTCAGTAATTCGCCTGCCTAACCTCAGAGAGGTAGTGAAGAGAGGTCGAATTAGACACTCACTAAGGTCCATCAAATTAATTAACAGTATATGATGAACACTGTAGGCATGTAAAGGTAGTAAAGCAGCAATATATATAAGGCACTGAAATCCAAGTAAATACTGGAAGTAAACAAACAATTATCACTTCCTCATTTTCCCCAAAATATTTTAAATAAACAATTCCCTCTTTGTTTTCCCCCAAATATCTTATCACTTTAAAAATCCATGAAAAACATTTAGCAATTTAGCATGCGCATACGGGATAAGGACAACCGGCCTGAGCCGTCATAATAATCAACTATGTGCACTGCCGAGGATCGAATGGCCCGTACCATAAGTGCACCTCTCAATAAAATAATCATGTCTATGCACTGCCGAGGGTCAAACGGCCCGAACCATAAGTGCATCTTTCAATAAAATAATCATATCTATGCATTGTCGAGGTTCGAACGGCCCGAACCATAAGTGCATCTTTTAATCCGTCGTGGCGTACGGCCCGCTCCCATGAGAGTGGGGGAGATAACACTCCGCTCGCGGAATGTTAATTGTGAAGCGGTCACATGCAGTCATGCATAATCAACAATCCACCCCGAATACGTCGGGAAAACAAATACTCAAGTAAATGACAGATTTTTCTTTTAAAAACCACAAAATAGTGTTTAAATCCTTTCTCGAAATTCATTTTCCAAGTTTAATAATATTCAATAATATCACCTTATCAGGTATGCAATTATTCACGAAGGAAAACAATTTTCTTTCCAGCTGATTAAGAAAATGAACTCTAGTCTTCTTTAGATATTAATTACGATTTCGATTATATTAAAAGTCAAGTAATATATGCAGGATCACGGGTACAACACATAAGACATGTTAGTGGGTCCTAGACTACCCGAACATGGCATAATAGTAACTACGCACGGATTCTCATCACCTCGTGCGTACGTAGCCCCCAAATATAATAGCACATACTAACTTAGTTTACCTAGGGAGACAATTCCCCCTCACAAAGTTAGAAATGAGACTTACCTCGCTCTGAAGTCCCATTACCGGCTTCCAAGCCCTTCCGACGACTCCAATGGATGCACAACACCCAAAAAACTACCAAATAACGGGCAAAGTAATGAAAATCCATCCTAATACTTGCAACAAATTCAAATTATATACTTTCCCAACTCCGCTCAGTGAAATGAAAAAAATGCCCTCGGGCCCACGTGCCCGGAAATCCAAAATTTCTCGAAGGTAAATTCTACCCATAGCTTTACTAATTCGAATATACAATTTACTCTACATTTCAAGCTCAAATTTGTGGCTAAAAATTCAAATTCTAGGTTTCCTTAAGATTTAACAATTTCCTACCAATTCCCATGTCTAATTCCATCAATATAACTTGTATTTTAACTTAGAAACATGAAGGGGTTACTTACCTTGAAATTAAATGAAGAAATCCTCTCCTTGAAGCCTCCCAAGATCGATCAAACCAAAGAAGAAATGAAGAAATGGCCAACAATTCTCGGTTTTAAAACATTCTGCCAGCCTCATTTCCGCACATGCGGTCCTACCTACGCACCTGCGCTCCCGCAGGTGCGACCAATCTCCTGCACCTACGGCTTCCTCAACTCCAGTCCAAAATTGCACCTGCGTCCCATTGTCTGCACCTGTGGCTCTACACCTGCGGCCAAAACCTCGCAGGTGCGGTCGCACCAGACACCAGCAACTTCAGCTTTTTCTCAACTTCAAATATTGATCCGTTAATCACCCGGAATCTACCCGAGGCACCCGGGACCTCGTCCAATTATACCAGCCTGTTCCAAAACATAATGCGTACTTGCTCGATGCTTCAAATCACATCAAACAACATCGAAACCATGAATCGCACCCAAATCCCAACTTTATGAACTTAGAAATTTCCAACCTCTACATCTGATGTTGAAACCTATCAAATCACGTTCGATTGACCCCAAATTTTGCACACAAGTCATATTCGACATTACGGACCTGCTCCAACTTCCGGAATTGCATTCTGACCCCGATATCAAAATTTCCACTTCCGGTCGGATTTCTCCAAAAACCTTCAAATTCCTATCTTTAGCCAAATGACTTCAAAATGACCTCCGGACATCCGAATTCACTTCCGATCGCGCTCCCAACTCCAAAATCACCATACGAAGCTATTCCCAGAATCGGAATCCCAAACAGACATCGATATCACTGAAATGCGCTTCAAGGCAAACTTAGAAAATTTTCTTTAAAATACTGATTTCCACAATATACGCCAAAATGCTCCTGGGTTATCCAAAACCCGATCCGGACATACGCCAAGTCCAAAATCATCATACAAACTTGATGGAACCTTCAAATCCTGATTCACAGGTCGTTTACTCAAAATTACAATCTTAGTTGATTCTTCCAACTTAAGGCTTCTGAAATTAGAATTTTCTTTCCAAATCAACTCTAAACTTCCCGAAATTCAATTTCGACCACACCAACAAGTCATAATACCTGAAATGGAGATGCTCACGGCCTCAAACGACGCGCTAGAGCTCAAAACGACCGGTCGGGTCGTTACAGGTTTCCTATATCTATTTTTCTTATGATATACTTTCTATTTTCTGAGGAAAGTCGATATTAGTTACGTGAGATGATTAGTCCCTTCCTGAGTCATTTTCTTATGTATCATGTTCGAATTGTGGCCTATTGGCACATTGTGGCATCATGTGAGACTCTTGGTCATGACTAAGGTGATTGGTTGTCTGAGCAGTTCATACTAGGTGAGACGAGATTTATAAAGCTGGGATCAGTGCGATAAGATTAAGTGAAATACATTAAACGACAGTTACCCCCATCGGTTTTAATGAGATGATGATCTAAGTCAAGAGAAAAGATTTCAATGTTTGGTTAACTCTGCAGTTGGTTAGGAATTTTGACACATTTCCTCCGTGTGGTGGTATCGTCAGCATTATAGCAGGGTGTATATATATATATATATATCTTATAAGGTGCATTGAGAGCATCATATTCGTAGAATTATGGCTATTAAGGTTCAGGGAGCGTCATTGTGGTTAGATGATGCATTATGCAGTGTATGGTGCTGATTCAGCAAAGGTACGCAGTTGTGTTCTGGTGCCTCGTGTGGTAGTTGATACGGTGTTCATATACTAGAAACAGGCCTGGCAGAGAATTTCTGGTGTTGGAACTGAGTTCGGAGCTTATTGTATGGATAAAGAAGGATATCTTCATATTTGATCAAGTTTATGTTCTCAATAGGGTAGTGGCAGCACGGGCAGGTGCACGAGGTTTTAAACAGATATTTTAGATAACTCAAGAGAAGTTCTTGGCACGTTCGAGGACGAACGTCTGTTTAAGTGGGGGACAATGTAACGACCTGACCGGTCGTTTTGAGCTCTAGCGCGTCGTTCAGCGGTTGGAAGTCATGAATAGCTTCACTTCAGGTATTATGACATGTGCGTATGGTCGGTGTTCAAATTCAGGAAGTCCAGAGTTAAATTGGAAAGAAAATTCTCATTTCAGGAGCCTTAAGTTGGAAGAATCAACTAAGATGCGAATTTTGAGTAAACGACCTCGGAATCAGGATTTGAAGGTTCCGCTAGGTTCGTATGATGATTTTGAACTTGGGCGCATGTCCGTATCGGGTTTTTGATAACCTGGGAGCGTTTCGGCGTATATTATGGAAGATAGCATTTTAGAAGAATTTCATAAATTTAGGCTGTAAGGCATTTCAGTCTTATTGATGTCCGTTTAGGATTTAGAGCTTGGGAATAGCTATGTATGGTGATTCTGGGGTTGGGAGTTCGATCGAAAGTGAATTCGGATGTCCGGAGGTCATTTCGAAGTCATTTGACTAATGATAGAAATTTGAAGGTTTTGAAGAATCCGATCGGAAGTGGAAATTTTGATATCGGGGTCGGAATGCAATTACGAAAAGTTGGATCAGGTCCGTAACGTTGAATATGACTTGTGTGCAAAATTTAGGGTCAATCGGAGGTGATTTGACGGGTTTCGGCATCAGAAGTGGAAGTTTAAAATTTCAAGTTTATAAAGTTTGAATTTTAGTGTGATTCATGATTTCGGCATTGTTTGATGTGATTTGAAGCCTCGAGCAAGTCCGTGGGATGTTATGGGACTGAGTCGTGTGTTTGGACGGGATCCCGGGGGCCTCGGGTGTGTTCCGAGGTGGTTTCGGGTCAATTCCGGGTGATTTGCTGCTGATGTCTTCTGGTGTTTCTGTTGTGCAATTCGATCGCGGCCATTGTTCTGCGATCGCGAAGAAGGAAAATTAAAGGGGATGAAATTTAGGCTTGTGCGACCGCAGGTATGGTTGTGCGATCGCATAGAAGGAATTGAAGGCTGCTGGATTTTTGTCTATGCGATCGCACATTGCATTAAGGAGGGTGTGGGATTATTTGGCTTATGCGATCGCGGTGCAAGTTTGCGATCGCAAAGTGTATTTTTGGAGGCCTCTGAGATTTGGCTTATGTGATCGCGGTTGGAGGAGTGCGATCGCACAGAAGGTTTACTTGCGCAGTGTTCTATTTTAAACGGGAAAATTTCATTTATTCCCCAATTTTCATTTGGTTGGGGCGATTTTGGAGGATTTCAAAGAGTGATTTTCCTCAAGCATCAAGAGGTAAGTGATTCCTTCTCATTTCCAAGATAAGTTCAAGGTTTATACATGGAATTTGACATGAAAATTGTGGGAGAATTGGGATTTTTGAAGAAAACCTAGAAATTTGGTAAATTGGATTTTAACCACGACTGGAGCATGAATATTTGAGTAAATTGTATATTTGAACTAGTAAAGCTACGGGTAGAGTTTATCTTCGAGAAATTTTGGAATCCGGGCACGTGGGCCTGAGGGCATTTTTGTTAATTCACTGAGCGGAGTTGGGAAATGATATAATTTGAATTGTTAACGAATATTAGAGTATATTTTCATTGGTTTGTCGTTATTTGGATAGTTTTGGGGCGTTGTGCATCCATTTGAGTCATCGGAAGGACTTGGAAGCCGGTTATGGAATTTCGGAGCGAGGTAAGTCTCCTTTCTAACTTTGTGAGGGGGAATTGTCCCCTGGGTGAAATAATTAAGTATGTATTATTATCTTCGGGGGCTACGTACGCACGAGGTGACGGTAGTCCGTGCGTAGCTACTATTATGCCATGTCCAGGTAGACTAGGACCCACTAGCATGCCTTACGTGTTGTACATGTGATCCTGCCACTAATATTAGGCTGTAAATGCTATTGAATCGGTAATTGATTTCCTAAGAAGACTAGAGTGTACCTTTCATAATTATTTAGAAAGAAAATTGATTCCTTCGTGGATAATTGTATACCTGATAAGGTTATATTATTGAATATTATTAAACTTGGCAAATGAGTTTCAAAACAAAGATTTAAAAGCTATTTTTCATGTTCCTTTAAGAGGAACTTTATCACTTTCCGGAGTAACTGTAGTCTTGATAAAAATGCGGATTTATTATGTGAATATGTGTACATATGAGCACCTGAGTCGCATGTATGACTCGCTGATCACGCTCAACTATGTCTAATAAAAGACTAAGCGGGCGTTGCAAATATAATCCGGTGTATTATGCCCAGAATCGATCCCACAGGGAATTTACGTATCAAGCAAGCTGTTACAATACTCAACTGTCACTTGATGTTATTTAAATTACTAACACTAAAGATTAA